>JAOTRA010000016.1:617773-635092 GCA_026260255.1 Pseudolaguvia tuberculata | reverse complement strand
CTCCAGATCCACAAACACACAATGCAACTCCTTCTGGCCTTCACTATACTTCTCCATCAACATCCTCAAAGCAAAGACGGCATCTGTAGTACTCTTCCTTGGCATGAAACCATACTGTTGTCACAGATGGCCACCTCTTCCCTCAGTCTAGCTTCCACTACTCTTTCCCATAACTTCATGGTGTGATTCATCAACTTTATTCTCCCGTAGTTACTGCACGCTTGCACATCTCCCTTATTCTTACAAATTGGTATCAGAACACTCATTCTCCATTCCTCAGGCATCTTCTCACCTTCCATGGTCGCCTCACAATAAAAAAGTGCCGGGTTTGATTCCCGGGCCGGTGGTCTTTTTGTGCGGAGTTTGCATGTTCTCTCTGTACTTGTGAGGGTCCAAAAACATGTCCATATAACATGCAGATTAGGTCAATTAGGGATTTTAAATTGCGCATAGAAGTGTATGTGTGTGTGTGTGTGTGTGAATTGTTGATTGTGTATCTGTTGCTCTGCGATGGACTGGCAACCCTTCCAGGGTGTACCTTTGCCTCTTGCCATATGTGATCTGGGATAGGCACCAGCAGACCCCCATGACCCAGAATTAGGGAACAAGAAGATGAATGAATGAATGAATGAATGAATGAATGAATGAATGAATGAATGAATGAATTTAGTCAGAAAGTACAGTCATCTCTCCTAAACATCTCCACGCTTCTACTGGAATGCTATCTGGTCCAACCACCTTCATCCTCTTAATAGCTGCTCTCACTTCTGCTTTACTAATCCTCTCCACTTCCTGCTCTAACATCTCCACATCATCCAACCTTCTCTATCTCTCATTTTCCTCATTTATCAGCTGCTCAAAATACTCTCTCCACCATATCCACACACACTCCTTACTAGCCAACACATTTTCATCTGTTCTCTTTTTTCGCTCTATCTTTCAGTACATCCTTTCCATCTTTGTGTCTCTGCCTGGCCAACCGGTACAATACATACAGCTTCTCATATGCCTTTTCCTTAGCTTTTGTCACTTTCCTCGTCACCTACTGCCTCATCTCCTTTTCTCATCTCTCTGCCGAGCCAAATTCTGTTTTGCCAACCTCTTTCTACTTATGTTTTCCTGCACTTCCTCATTCCACCACCACGTCTCTTTGTCTTCTTTTCCCTTTCCAGATGTCATCACCAGTACCTTCCTAGCTGTCTCCCTTATTCTGCAGTCGTTGCATAATCCTTCAAACAACTCTTCACTGACCTCCTCCCTGAATCTCACACTACAGTCTTCCTCCTTCAGCTTCCACCAACTTATTCTCTTTTCTGTCCTCTCTCTCTTCCTCTTCTTCCTAACCTCTAAAGCCATCCTACAGACCACCATCCTATGCTGTTTAGCTACACTATCCCCTGCCTTACACAGTCTCCAATCTCTTTCAGGTTACCTCTCCTGCACAAAATATAGTCCACCTGTGTGCAACTTTTCCCACTCTTCTATATATGTCACCCTATGCTCTTCCTTCTTCTTAAAATACGTGTTAACCACTGCCATCTCCGACCTTTTATCAAAATTTACCACGATCTGCCCTTCCACATTCCTCTTTAAAGCCATACCTACCCATCACAGCCTCATCACCTCTGTTCCCTTCACCAACATGACCATTGAAGTCTGCTCCTATAACCAATCTTTCATGTCTAGCTACACTCTCCACCACTCCATCTAACTCACTCCAGAATCTTTCCTTTTCCTCCATCTCACAACCTACTTGTGGCGCATAAGCACTGATGATATTTACCATCACACCCTCAACTTCCAGCCTCACGTTCATCACCCTATCCGAAACTCTCTTCACCTCCACCACACTCTCAATGTACTCTTCCTTCATGATTACACCTACACCATTTCTCTTTCCATCTACACCATGGTAAAAACAGTTGAAATCCACCTCCAATGTAGTTGGCCTTACTCCTTTTCCACCTGGTCTCCTTAACACACAACACATCCACCTTTATACCAGTCTTAGTCTCCTGCACTTCTCCTTTCCCTGCCTTCTCTTTAGACATCTTCCTCCTCTCCTTCTCCTCCTTTCGTCAACAGAAGTCCAATTTCCACCGGCACCCTGTTGGCTAACAATACTGTGGCGGTCATTGTTAACCCAGACCTCGACCGATCCGGTATGAAATTCTGATTCGTGATCCACATATTTGATTTGATGGGGTTTTACGCCGGATGCCATTCCTAACATAACCCTCTCCATTCATCCAGGCTTGGGACCGGCACTAAGAATGCACTGACTTGTGCAACCATAATGGCTAAGGTCGTTGAAGACCATTTTTGGACCTTTCATTGGAGACAAGTGGATCATTACCGTGGTCCACACATTCGATTTGGCGGGGTTTTATGCTGGATATCTTCCTAACACAGCCCTCCCATTTATCTGGGCTGGGGACCGGCACTAAGGCTGCACCCTAATGGCTGGGATTTTTTTAATGGCCAATTTAGACGAATCCGTCTAATGTACATGTTTTTGGACAGAGGGAGGAAACAGGAATACCACAGGAAACTCACGAAGGCACAGGCAAAACATGCAAACTCAGCACAGAAAGATGCGGACAGATCTTTGACCCGGGGATCTTCTTGTTGTGAGGCAACTGTGCTATCCACTGCACCACCGCACCACCCTCATTGGAGACTATTTAATAGGATAAAAAGTTTGTATGTAAAAAGCAGAGGTGGTAGCTTAGTGGTGAAGATATTGGACTGTTAATCAGGTGATGTTGGGTTAAATTACAAGCACCACCATTATTTATCACTGCTGGACTGTTTAGCTACACTCTTAATCTCCAGTTGCTCAGTTGTATGGATAATGGTTATGGTTTGATAAATGATTTACATTTTCTATACATTTACAAAGATCAAGAATGATTCCCTTTTGGATATTAGAGTTTATTCACTTCAGTGAACACTTATTTTATAAGTAGCAGACAGAAGTCAAGTTTCTTGGAAATCTGCTGTTAATGATTTTTTTTTTTAATTGTAATTTTGATTTTTAACGGTTAATAATTGATAACTTCAATGTGATTAAAACACTAGTTTGACATGTATTGTTTTATACGTTTTTGTTTTGTATTGGTAATATATTTTATTTGCATTTACGAAGTCAAGCAGAAAGTGGCATTCTTCTTTATTCAACAGTCCATCACAGATCCACACATAGACATACAACCACAAAACAACCACACACACACTCACTCCTAATCATCGTAATGTAAATGTTTTTGGACTGTGGGAGGAAACCGGAGTACCCGGAGAAAACCTATTCAAGCACAGGAAGAACCTGTAAACCCGACATAGTAAGACCCAACGCCTGGGTGGGAGTGTGAGGTGCGCCACCTATTCTTCTGTTCTTAATTTAAATGACAGTATGTACAGTATTTCTTTGATGATAAATTAGGTAAATTAAGCTTCAATTTCATTCATTTTCTTACCGGCTTATTCCCTAATTCAGGGTCACTGGGGTCTGCTGGTGCCTATCCCAGCTCATATAGGGCAAGAGGTGTGGGTACACCCTGGATGCCAGTCCATCGCAGGGCAACACAGACAAACAATCATTTACACACATTCCATTCATCTACTATGGGCAATTTAGAATTACCAATCGACCTAATCTGCATGTCGAGAAAACCCACGCAAGCGCAGGGAGAACATGCAAACTCTCCACAGAAAGATTCCCGACCTGGGAATCGAACCCAGGCTCTTCTTGTTGTGAGGCGACTGTGCTAACCACTACGCCACCAAGCCACCCAAGCTTCAATTTCTTACAATTAATTAATTAAAACCATATATTATAATGTTCAGCGCTTTTATTAAAGATCATTCATTGTTTGTCCTTCTTATAATCTGAATAATACAGAATAACTATATGCCACTTAACTATAGTATATGCTAGCAAGAAAAACAACTGGAAAAAAAATAGCGATTTAATAGAATTATTTTTATATTAGTAAGTGCATGTGTACAGATTTTTTTCTCTTTGTCTCACTGCTAAATGTGGCATCATGAGGGTTGGCACATGTTCAGACAATTAGGCCTCTAATTAAGCAGCCGGCTCAGTGCAAGGTCACACTTCAGTGAACATTTGAACACGCTGATGGGGACTTTTGACCTTAACCCAGAAGCTGTGGCTTAATAAACACTATGGCTGGAATAGTAGGGGTGAGAGACAGTCATGCTATTTTCTACTACTTTCTATAGGGTGTTGAAAAGTCTCGGAACAATTTTTATGTGTAAATGTAAGTTTTATTTTACTAAGAAGTTGAACATGAAGAGCCTGGCTCAGAGGCCAAAAGGTCTCAGTTAGGATCTGATCCTAAATATATTTCAATCAACCAATTCTAACCAACTAAACCATCAGTGTGTGTTGACCAAACCTGCCTCAGTCCATATTTTCCACAAACACAATAAAACATTTAACTATATATAGTTTGCATATTAACTAAACTGTTCATTCATTCATTCATTCATTCATTCATTTAACTTCTCTAATTCAGGGTCATAGGGATTTTCTGTAGCCTACCCCAGTGTGTAGAGGTCTAAAGGCAGAGGTACATGCTGGACAGTTTGCCAGTCCTTCACAGGGCTGCACATACACAAACAACCTCCTATGGGCAATTTATACTCGAACAATCAAACTAATGTACATGTTTTTTGGAGGGTGGGAGGAAACCGATGTACCTGGAGAAAACCTATATGCATATTCTGCTCCGAAAGGCAATCGATTCCCGGAACCTTCTTGCTGTGAGACAACATTATTAACTAATATGCCACTGCACTGCCTCTGCACATACATACCCAGTTGTCAGTACAGCATGTAATGTATTACAGATAACAAGTATTTAATGTTTATTTCTATTTAATAAATATATTTAAACACAACATTACATTTTGGTTTACAAAGACTGAAAAATTCAACTACGAATTAAAGCAGATTCCGTTAACAATCACTAATGAAATTAGATTAAAGATTGGGCCATTTTTAAAAAGCCAAACGAAGTAGAAAAATACTTTAAAAAGTACCTGCAAAGATTGTATTAAATTTAATAATAAAATGTTTTTTCATGGTGTTGGTGCTTTTTTTCATCAGATTTATTATTTCAGTTTAAGCAGCTTTTGCCATAGAAATATAGAAATTCCCAATAAGTAATGAATAGAATGATGAAAAGAAATAGTTGCATGCTATTCGCTGAAATTTGTTATTTGTTTCTATAATCTGTCATTCATGCGTTCGAAAAAATGTATTGATCGACTTTGGAGCTTGGGTATCTGCTAATCAACATGCTTTTAATTGCAGTCGGTTTGGTTGTTCAAAAAAATTAAATTAAATTGGGGAAGATTTTATGAATCTAAAAAGGAATTTTTCCCCCCTTTCCGTTAGTGGTCACTACAGCGGAACACACCTGTTTTATTCTGCTAACCCTTCCTAATGGAGCCCTCCCATTTATCCAGGCAAGAGTAGGAAGAACATGCAAACTCCGCACAGAAACATCTCTTACCCAGGAATTGAACCTGGGACCTTCTTGCTGTGAGGCGATTGTGTTAACCATTACGCCACCACTCTGCCACTCTGGCACAAGAAATAATTCTATCAAATAAATTATTATTCCAAAAAAATAGTGAAGTTCTTTGAATTTTAAATATTCAGGCCAATGGGTTGTAGGTGTGAAATAGGCTAGTGTGACTCTATATTATTGCTAAAGTCTCTTTCAGCTTTGAGGCTATACCAACAGCATTCCATGTGTGTGTATGCATGCGAGTGTGTGTGGTGCTGAAATGCCAAAGAACACCATGTCTGACTTTGAGGGGGCAGGGTTTGTTCAAGAAAGCCTGTCCCAAAGGAAATATATAGAACAAATGGACACCGTGTGTGCGCTTGTGTACATGTGTGTGTGCGCGTGTGTGCATGCGCACAAGTGTGTGCTCGTGTGCCCGCACATGTGCATGAAAGAAAGAAAAAGAGCCCCTGTCATTGGGAATATGCTAACGATTAACATGGCCGTCCCATTGTGTGGCTGCTACAGGATGAATAAAGCTCCTGCCTGAACATGAACACACTACCTGACCTACACACACCACAGTGATGTGCAGTCAAGAAAGGCACAGCGTCACCTGTCATCATGGAAAATAAAATAAAAAATAAATTAAATTGGTATATTTATTCAGTGTTAAAGTTCATTTACATTGAACTTAATAATTTTTTTTTAATTGCTTCGGAGTTCAAAGTGAGGCATGCAGTTCTTCTGCCTCATTGCCGCTTTTATCCAAAAGGACTTGAAGAAATGGACTTCATTAACAAGTAAAGGTGAGATGATAATACGGTTTTTATTATCATGCTAAAATTTGTATATGTAAAAAATGCTGATATGAAATTTGAAGTGCAAAATGAAAGTATCTAATATTCACAGCTTGGTAAAGCCCATTGAGTAAATTTTTACAAAGATATAAATGTTGTTGCCTTTTCATATTAGCTTCACCTGTGACTAATAATGGATCAATTAGGTCTAATGTGTGTATAAAAAGAACCCCAGTAGACTAGGACATCTCATCAACTGCAACTAGACCTCTGCAAACATACCTAATATTCACCCTGAGACTAAAGTGTTGATTATCAAGAGGCTGAAGATCAGAACCACTGCTGATGTGGCACCTGAACACGTCTCAGCGTCAAGTACAGAGGATGAAAAAAGATTTGAAGAGACTGGAGACACGCCCAGGTGTTATTGACACGGCCAGGTCAGGTAGACCCCCATGACAACTACCCGAGAGGACCATTTGTTGGTTTGAAAATCCAAGGCCAGTCCATTTTCCACTGCAGCAGAGCTCCAGGAGACACCTGAAGTCCCTGTGTCAACCAGAACAGTTTGACGGATTCTGTCTCGAAATTGCCTCCATGGTCGAATCAGTGCGCAGAAGCCAGCACTAAACAAAAGACAATTGAAAAACCTTGTGGCATTTGCCAAGGCCCACAGCCTGCTTAAAGGATGGATGCTGAAAAAGTGGCAGAAGTTTAATTTTTCAGATAAATCTTTTAAATCTGTTAAATTACACCACAGTTGCCGCAAATATCGCAGGAGACCTACTGCAGCCTGCACATGGATCCGAGATTCACCCAGAAAACAATAAAGTTAATTGAAAAACCATGGTCTGTGGTTACATCCAGTATGGGGTTGTGCGAGAGATCTGCTGGGTGGAGAAGAATTCTAAGCTACATCTTAATTTCCCAACCATAAAAAAGGCCAAATTCTGCAGCAGGATGGCGCTCCATCGCGTATTTCCATCTCTACAACAAGATGCTCGAGGATTGGCCAGCCCAGTCACCAGACATGAACATCATATGTGGGGTAGGATGAAAGAAGAAGCATGGAAGACGAAACCAAAGAATATTGATGAACTCTGGAAGGCATGCAAGACTGCTTTCATTGCTATTCCTGATGACTTCATCAATAAATTGTATGAATCCTTGTCAAACCGCATGGATGCAGTCCTTCAAGCTCATGGAAGTCATACAATATATTCAATTTGGATCTTACAGCACCACTACTTAATTTGCTGGCATATTTTTGTATTTGCAGTAAATTTGTATTTGCAATTTCTGTCTTGATTAACTGACAAACCTTTTTTCAGTGAAACTAATTTATTTCAGTGCATTAAACATCATTTGGGAGGGTTTTAGCTTTGCATAGGAGCTATTTCTAACACCAATTGATTAATTAAAAGTCAGATTAATAGCATGTGTTTCAACAAAATAGATAAGCGACCAGACTTTTGTCAGGGACTGTATATCTTCCTTATCATTCATTCATCTAACTCACTCATTCCATAATTCAGGGTCACTCTGCTAGAGCCTATCCCAGCGCACATGGGGCGAGAGGCAGGGATACACCCCGGACAGGCAGTCTATCATAGGGTCAATCATGGACGAACAACCATACACACTCCCACTCATTCCTATGGGTACTTTAGTTTTAGATTACAATCGCCAATCAACCTAATGTACATGTTTTTGGACTGTGGTAGTACAGTTACAGTTTGGCATTTGGTGGACACTCTTATCCAGAGCGACTTACATTCGGCATCCTTTTTACAACTGAGCAATTGTGGGTTAAGGGCCTTGCTTAAGGTCCCACAGTGGTTGCATGATGGAGGTGGGATTCGAACCCCAGTCTTTCTAAGACTAGTCAAACACCTTAACCACTAGACTACCACTTGTACTACCACTGGTAGTACCGGGAGAAAATCCACACAACCACAGGAAGAACATGCAAACTCTGCATAGGACATTTTTTTGTTATAAGGCAACCATGCTAACCACTACGCCACCATCATTATTCTTAAGGATGCTCCGATTTCATGGTTTAAAGAGTATGAGTACCGATCATTTTTTCGGTTATTTGCAGGATTATATAAGTTGCATCCAATTTGTCCACTCCCATTCGCCATTCTTTCTGTGTCTTTCCCTACTACTGTATGGTTTATCACTGTACCACCTCATCATTTGCCCCCTCTTTCCTCCCCTTCCCTCCCTCTCTCTTTCCCTCCTTGGCTCATTGGTGATTGACACTTACAAATTACCGGCGGTGAAACCATTGTGTGTGACCCCTCTCTCTCCCTCTCATCTCCAGTGAGGCGGCCGTTTTGTCATCTAATTACTGAGAATCATTCTCCTGCACCCTGCTGCTGCATTTTTAATGGGCCTGCCAGCCCACTCTCGAAACTCATCTCTGTCCTTGCCTGCGCCCTTTCTACATGCATGGTTTGTTATTTTTTTTTGTTTACCTGCCTGTGTTTTATCCATATGTAGTACATAACCGCCACACACTGTACCTACTTGATGCGTCATAGAAAAACCGCATCGGATATCTTTCACTAGGTCCAGTCTTCATTCTTCTATACAGAAAAAGGCTTACAATTAAACAAGCACAATGAGTCACATATTTATTTGTAAGTGCCCAAAAATCTGATATGTCAGGAATAATAAAGCAGCTAAATCGTTATTTCCTTCAATGGAATGGACCAGCAGTGTCCCTGTGCAAAAAACTTTAATCTCCAAAGGAACTCATGTGTTGGCACAGAGCCATGACCTTCACCCTGTTGAAAATCTTTGGGATAAAGTCAAACACAGGCTACACCTTAAACTTCCTCACCTCAACATTAGTGTCTGATCTCACTAATTATATTGTGTCTTAATTAACACTTAAGTTCCTGTAGCTAAACTCCACAATCTGGTACAAAGCCTTGACAGAAGTTTGCCTGGAATCTGGACTAGGATGTCAATATATTGGTTTCCCGGGACTTTCTCTTGCGGAGGTCGCATGTTCTCCCTGCTCTTGTCCGGGTTTCCTCCGGGTACTCCGGTTTTCTCCAACAGTCCAAAAACATGCAGATTAGGTTGATTGGTGATTCTAAATTGTCCATAGGAGTGAATGTGTGTGTGAATGATTGTTTGTCTATGTGTTGACCTGAGATGGACTACCCCATGCCTTTCGCTCTATGTGCGCTTGGATAGGTGCCAGCAGACTCCCTGTGACCCCGAATTAGGGAATAAGAGGGTAAGAAGATGAATGAATGAATGAATGAATGAATGAATGAACATACACACAGCAGCCCATGTTCACAGAAAAACACAGGCCAAAAATAAAATAACAAAGGAGTAATTTCACAACAACGACTTAAACCCAATTGAGAATCTCTGGAGAGACCTTAAAATGGCTGTCCACCAACCTTTTCAATCCAACCTCACAGAACCGGAGAGGTTCTGCAAGGAGGAATGGTAGAGGATCCCCAAATCCAGCTCACATAGGTCGAGAGGCGGGGGTACACCCTGGATGGGTTGTCAGTCCATCTCAGGGCAACACATAGACAAACAACTATTCACACACACATTCACTCTTATGGACAATTTACAATCACAAATCGACCTAATCTGCATGTTTTTGGACTGGGGGAGGAAACCAGAGTACCCGGAGGAAACCCATGTAAGCTCAGGGAGAACATACAAACTCCGCACAGAAAGATCCCCCACCCAGGAATCGAACCCGGGACCTTCTTGTTGCGAGGCGACCGTGCTAACCCCTATGTCACCGCACCTCATATATTTTAGAGATAAAATTGTAAAAACCTAGTTATACATTTCTTTAAAAAAAAAATTTCTTGATGGACACAAGAAGAACCAGAGTAACCACAGCATGCCGAAGAAAAAGATGATAAAGATGCACTAGATGAAGGGTTTTGTGTTCTATTTTGTCTCAGACTGATAGTCTTTCTCGGCTGCCTCTTAATCTCTCCAAACCTCTTTGTCTTTCCTGAGCCTGCCAAACTACAGGATGAGAGACTTTATCTTAGGATGTCTCTGAAAAAGGAGAAGAAAAAAAAAGTAAAAGGACTGCCATCAGAATTCTCACAATCCCCTCTGGTTGAGATCAGCTACTAAGCTGTGGCACAGAGGAAGTCCCATGCTGCCGGAGCTCACATAGCTAGAAATCATCAGACCTTATCAGGCCGTCACTTAAGAGAGGACAGGAGTGGAAAAAGCAAAGAGAGAGAGAGAGAGAGAGAGAGAGAGAGAGAGAGAGAGAGAAAGAGAGAGAGAGATGGAGTTAAAGAGTGAAAAAAAATGGATGAGAAAGCGAGGCAGACAAAAAAGAAAGATTAATGTGAAAATGTTGAGATGGGATGGCTGGAGATAATGGATGAGGAAACTATTTTGCTTTTTTTAAAGAGGTTGATAAGTAGATGTAAAATAGATAGTAGAAATGAATGTGGGATGGACTGAACAGACGAAAAACAAATTTCGCTACCTAAAAATATTTTGATCATTTGGTCCAATTTCAGCAGCTTCATATAGCCAATAAACCTGTTTCATTATATCATCATTGTATCTTAAAAGATTAATAGCACTCAGTGGCAATAGTACGCAGAAGATTTTTAATCACAGCATTCTGCCCTGCAGCACCATAGGGAGAAATGACTCGGCATGGCCTCCAGCCTCGTTACTGCATCAGGGGTGAGAAGAAAAACAGCCCTCATAAACGACAGAAATCGTGTGAAAGAAAGAGAGAGAGAGAGAGAGAGAGAGAGAGAGAGAGAGAGAGAGAAAGAGAGAGAGAGATGAGAAGGGGAGACGAAGGAAGTGAAAAAACAAATGGCCTAGCCTAAAGAGATAGCCCAGCCTAGCCTAGCACTCTATCAATCATCCTCAAACAAAAGCAGTGCTGCCCAGGAGAGTGTTTAAGGAGTGCTTATTTAATTAAAACTCGCCCACATTGCCTATTTATGTCCCCTCCAGCCTGCAGCATTAACATTCGAGGGCTAGGGCAGTAAAGAAATAGTGGGGTTCCACAGGGTACATTACTCATCCAATCACATTGTTTTCTCATTAGTCCTATTATATCTGTTATATTACCGGCTCTTTGGATAATTTTCTATTCTATCACATTGTGAGAACTGCAACTCCGGAGGTCCGCCAGGAGAGGGCTCCCTCGCCTGATTACTGATCAAGTGCTTCCTGTCTGCAGTAATTGGGTGTGGGCTCCCTATATAAGGAGGAGATTTTCTGGAGAGCATTGTTGCCCCTAGGCCTATACCAAGCGTTGTGACTAAGTATTTACAGATTGACTTTTTGGATTATTGACCTTTTGGATTTTGGATTTGGACTCTCTTTTGGATTACCCTTCAGATATTGGCTGCATTGATTCTTCCCCTGTTTCCCTTCCTTAAATAAAGCTCCTGACTACTGTATCATGGATCCGGCTGATTCTTATACGCTCTCGCCACCTAACTTGTCACAGAATACTTCGTCCACCACAGAACCAGCAGAGATCAGGACTTTGGATGACCTCCTAGCCGCTTTGAATTGTCAGGCACAGACCCTCCGGGTCTTACAGGGGCAGTTAAACGCGCTCTCCATGCGGCGGCGCCGCCCATCCCACCGTCAACCGCTAACCCTGCCTCTTTACCCACCAAGTACAACGTACATCCAATCAAAGAAGAACATCCAATGTAGGATGTTCTTCTTTGAGCAATCTGATAGATTCCCCTCTGAGGGTAAGAAATGCGCTTGTCTTATCTCTTTACTCTCCAATCGTGCCTTAGACTGGGCCACCGCGGTGTGGGACACAGACGAGAGATTCAGGAACTCCCATGAATACTTCATTAGCCAGCTGAGGGAGGTATTCAAACATCCGGCTGGGGGACTCGATGTGTCCACCTGTTTATTGCGCCTGCGCCAGGGAACACATTTAGCCGCTGACTACGCAATCGCGTTCCACACACTCGGAGCTCAGGGTGGCATGAATGACGTTGATCTCAATGTATTGTTTAAGGAGGGATTAAGCGCGGAGCTTCAGGCTGAGCTAGTGTGTCGGGGAGAAACAGATACTTATGCGGAGTTCATACAGCGGGCTATTCGTGTGGATAATCTTCAGCATAATCACCCACCTAGATTACTACATCCTGCCACCACCGTTGAACTTAGTACCACATACTCACTTCCGGATGCTGAACCTATGCAAATCGGAGCGCACAAGCTCAGCGCGGAAGAAAAGCTGCGCTGGCGGCGACTTCGCTTATGTTTTTATTGCAGAGAGCCCGGACACCGCTGCCCACAGTGCCCAGTGATCGTGTGGAAACCACACCAGGAAGTAAGTGTCCAAACCTACCCCGTTAGCACGGATGCTAGCTTAACTACCAGAGTGTCTTTGCGTTTTAATAACGACTCACGTGTGTTTTTTGCTCTTGTGGATTCAGGATCAGCCATAAACTTAATAGATGAGAATCTGGTGAAAAACTTACGGGTGCCCATGATGCAGTGCGATCCGGCTATCCACATTACAGCTATCGACGGCCGTTCCATTGGGCGAGCTATCACGTGGAAAACGGCACTAATATCGCTAGAGTTGGAGTCTGCCCATAAAGAAAAATATCCTTTTATCCCAAGCCCCAAAACCCCCCTTATATTAGGCTATCTCTGGCTGGCTTTACACAATCCCACCATTTCCTGGAGAGAAATGAAGATTGTAATTGGGGCTCAGAGGGGTGATGACTTTTGCGTGCATAAATGACCAAATAAAGGTACCCCTTGTTTCAAGGTGACGTTGTGTCCCGAATTCGTTCCTCTATGTTATCATGTACGTATATGTATCACTGTATGTGAAAGCCGAAAAGTGTGAGTTTCATCAAACAGAGGTAAAGTTCTTAGGCTATATCATCAGTACTTAGGGGGTCACGACGGAGCCTGGTCGGGTCCAGGCAGTGCGGGACTGGCCCCAACCTTGAACCATCAAGGAACTACAGCGATTTTTGGGGTTTGCAAACTTCTATCGACGATTCATACGAAACTTCAGCCACACCACTGTCCTGCTTACTGCCCTTCTTAAAGGAAAGCCCACCAAATTAGCCTGGCCACAGTCTGCCAGTAAGGCGCTCGACATTTTAAGGCATAAGTTCACGGTCTCACCCACGCTCGTCCACCCTGACCCCACTGTGCCCTTTGTGGTAGAGAAAAACGCTAGCGACTATGGGATGCGCGCACTTTTCACGCAAACTCACTGCGGCAGAAAACAACTATGATGTGGGGAACAAGAAGTTACTAGCTATCAAGGAGGTCCTGTTGGAGTGGCGACACTGGCTAGAGGGGAGTAGGCAGCCATTTACAGTCCTAACGGACCATTGTAACCTTGAGTACATTAAGGGGGCACATCGACTAAATGCCATGGAAAAATGGATCCTTAGTCCCGGTGTCGTGGTTGCCCCTGTGCTGTTGGATTTAGCAGAAGAGATCCGCAAGGCAAGCGAACGAACGCCCCCACACAGGGATGCCCCAACGGGTAAGATTTTTGTTATACCAGAGTTTCGTCAGTGTTTAATGCTATTGGCACATATTTCCCTGAGTTCCGGGCATCCTGGCATACAGAGGACCCTAGAGCTACATGTATTTGTGGCCGTGTATGCGGGAGAAGGTGAGGGACCATGTGAAGTCTTGTGTGGAGACGCCGAGGCATCTGCCCGAGGGCCTCTTACATCCTCTGCCTGTCCCCCAGCATCACTGGTCCCACCTAGCCATTGACTTTGTGATGGATCTCCTGCCATCCAGTGGGCACACAGCGGTGTTAACGGTGGTGGACCGATTTTCCAAATCATGTAGCTTAATACCCTTAAAGGGGTTACCCACTGCCACTCAAACTGCTAACCTGTCGTTCACTAACATTTTCAGCTGTTTCAGGCTGCCGGAGGATATTGTTTCAGACCGAGGGCCCCAGTTCATGTCTAGAGTCTGGTCGGAGTTCTGCAAGCGCTTGGACATTAATGTAAACCTAATGTATCGGGTTTACACCCCCAATCAACAGTCAGGCAGAGCGCATGAATCAAGAGTTGGGCCACTACCTCCGCTCGAACTGCGCGCGTGACCAACATTGCTAGAGCGAATTCCTACCATGGGCTGAGTATACGCAAAATTCAATGATACATTCATCTACCGGACTGAAACCCTTTCAATGTGTACTAGGTTTCCAGCCTCCCCTGTTTCCATGGTCCGGGGAACTTGCTGAGGTTCCATCAGTGGAGGACTGGTACCAGCGTAGCGCACGGACATGGGACACAGACACGGACACGTGCGGCTACCAGCCTGGTCAACAGGTCTGGCTGTCGACTCAGCACTTGAAGCTTAAAATGGCGTGCAAAAAGTTAAGCCCTAAGTATATCGGGCCCTATAAGATTCTTCGTCGAATAAATGAAGTTACCTACCGACTAAAGCTGTCTGCCCACATGCGAATTTCCCGTACCTTTCATGTCTCTCTTTTTAATCCCTATGTCTCCCCAGCCCTACACTGCGAGTCCAGGCCTGACCCACCGGGTCTCATCAAGCTGGAGGATGGCCCAGCGTACAAGAGGCACGAGGTTCTTACATCTAGGTGGCGGGAGGAAGGGTTGGAGTACCTGGTGGACTGGGAGGGCTACGGACCGGAGGAGCAAACTTGGGTAAAGGCGAAGGACATCCTGGATCCGGCGCTAGTCTGCGACTTCCACACCCGCCATCCCGAACACCCGGGGCCCCGCCCTCGGGGGCGCCCACGAAGACCGACAGGAGGCGTTCCTAGGGGTGGGGGTACTGTGAGAACTGCAACTCCGGAGGTCTGCCGGGAGAGGGCGCTCTCGCCTGATTACTGATCAAGCGCTTCCTGTCTATAAGAAGGAGGTTTTCTGGAAAGCATTGCGAAGTATTGTTGCCCTAGGCCTATACCAAGCGTTGTGACTTTAAGTATTTACAGATTGACTTTTTGGATAGCATTGATTCTCCCCCTGTTTCCCTTCCTTAAATAAAGCTCCTGACTACTGTATCATGGATCCGGCTGATTCTTATACGCTCTAACTTGTTACACACATCATCTATTAATCCCATTTTAATTCATCTTACCAAATCATCGTTAACCTTTACCTTTGATTTATATTTTTGGTCCACCTGACAATCATATCCATATGTGGTTTCTCAACAAACTGGAAGCACACAGTTGCTTAAAATATTTTTTATATGTTGTAGTTTTACATAAAGATACTGTTCCAGCATGACAACGACCCTAGCACAAAACCCCTTACCCCCATTATCATATGCTGGGTTAGTGTTAGAGCTGAATTCAAGTACAACATTGGAATAGATTTCTTCTGTATTTCTGAATACTAAAAATAAAATATGATTTGGAAGATCTGGAAGATCTTTGATTATAAAACAGCTACTTTCATTACGTCAATAATTACAATTTTAATAAGTAAATGTAAGTTTATATCCTTTTGACTTCATATAAAATAACGTTGATTTCTATTTGTAACTTATGTTATTAACCTGCCAATATTCTAAAATTCTAGTGTAACAATTAAGCAGGCAAGTAATCATTCATTCATTCATTCATTCATTCATCTCTTGCACATAGGGCAGGGGTACACCCTGGATGGGTCTCCAGTCCATCTCAGGGCAACACATTCACTCATATGGACAATTTTAGAATCCTATGTACTGTGGGAGGAAACCGGAGTACCTGGAGGAAACCCACGCAAGAGCGGGGAGAACATGCAAACTCCTCCTTCTTGTTCTGAGGCGACCGTCCTATCTACTATGCCACCGCCCCGCCCTTATGGAACTTTCAATAGGTAATACACGTTTGTATAATGTTGAAAGGCAACATTATTAGAACATTGTTTATTGAAACCATTTATACTTGATAAATGTTCTCAAAATGTTGATAATCATAAGAAAAAAGAACACAATATTATAAGAACTTTATCATTCATTTATTTTGTACTTTATCGGTCCCATGAGGGAAATTCTTGATTTTTTGGATTTTTTGCCTTCCTTGGCGGTTATGGTCCTTGAACCCAGATCTTCCTGGTCAACCAGTCAACAACTTGGCACCTTAACCATTGAGCCACCACTGTCCCCTCTTACCAATTTGAAGCAAACTGGACATTTTAACGTTTCCTAAATAAAACCAGAACACTGGTAAAAACATTCCTTTTTTAGCTGAAATATAATCATAAATCATAACATTTCAAAAAACATGTTTTATGTATTTGAACTAATTGTCCAGAAAAAATGTAGGCTAATCATTTTGAATTAATCCCAATTTGGATTTTCTATAAGCCAAAGCATTGTCGGAGATGTACTGGATCTGTTCTCAGATCAGTATTTAAGGATTATTAACACACAAGTGTGATACTTTCAGGCGTGGATGCTGACTCTGTCACACAACATATGTTTGCACCTTCTGTACACACAGCATAGACTCATGTTTCTATTCACAAAGTTCCTGTAAGCATTTCCTGCTTTCGGCTTTGTTGTATAACACATCCCAACTGTTTGAAAGTTTCAAACTGTAGGTGTGGCACTATTTTAAATTACTACTATTTTAAAATCTATTGCTTTAAAAAATGATAAATAAAACTATGGGACATAAACACTACAATTATACCCAAACTATTATGTACAATTATTATTATGTTTTAGGCACCCAAAATGTGTTAATTCTTTGCAAAGCTACATCCCTTTACTTTATAACTGAACCCGAATAAGGTTAGTTTCTTCTTTTCCTTTATTTTAGAAAGAAATATTTATTTATGACGCTCAATGACTGTCAGCTGCAGCGGTCTGCCTTAAGTTTGAGGCTTTTTTCAATGGATTTTTGGAAGTCTTTTTTCAGAAGTTAATTGGCGTTGAATCTATCTATCTATCTATCTATCTATCTATCTATCTATCTATCTATCTATCTATCTATCTATCTATCTATCTAT
>JAOTRA010000016.1:501028-511112 GCA_026260255.1 Pseudolaguvia tuberculata | reverse complement strand
AGGAGGAAAAGAGGAAGACCAAAGAGGAGGTTTATGGATGTGGTGAAGGAAGACATGCAGGTAGTTGGGGTGAAAGACACAGATGTAGAGGACAAGGTAGTGTAGAGGAGTAATCTGCTGTGGCGCCCCCTAACGGGAGCAGCCGAAAGGTGAAGAAAGAAGAAGATAATAAACAAAACTAGTGAATCATTAAATAAATAAGAATCATAATAACAACATCTCATTTTCAATAAAATTAATAACAGTTTTGTATCAGTTTCAGAACTTTGTGTATTATTATTATATGCGTTTATGGTTTTATATCTAAACTGACAGGGGGAAAACCGTGTCAAAATTCCTGCCAATGAATTCACAAGTTAAAAGTTAAATTTTACTTTTTCCCTGACGAATAATAATTCATAATTAGCGCTTAGCTACCGACCCAACGGCTTCATTGTTAGCTTGGCTTTCACCGACTCAATCCGCCCGACTATTGCCTACATTCACACACTCTATAGCCCGTACATCCATCCGACTCCGCGCTCGAAATAGTGCCCTACATATCCACTGATGTCATTTGAAACGTGGCCACCACGTTCCCTCCACATTGTGTCGCTCTATTTTCAAGAATAGCCGCAAATTTAGACCGTGTGACATTTTTTAACTCGACAATGTATTAAATAAAGTTGGCAAGTAAATAGTCAAAGCAAAGAAAATCAAAACCAGCATACAGTGGAAAATAGTAAAACGTCTTTCTTTCATTTACCTGATACAAAACTCAGAGTCCGCCATTTTTACTGAAACAACTGACCAATCAGGAACGCGCTATTTGGTTACGTCAAAGAGTACACTTTATTTCCGGAATTCTGTCTATTATACATCCGGTCCATCTTTCCATCAATCCATCTATATAAAGTATATACATTAATGTATATACAAATCGTTTAAAAAAAACGTTAATGAATTGAACTATTAATGTTTTAAAACTGATTCAACTGTCAGTCTACAACGCATTACGTTAACGCATGGACGTCAATAACCAATCACAAGGCTTGGGAGGCGGGACTAGTCTGAATGCAGGTAGTTAGCGAGAATGGCGTGCTAATAGATGGAAGCTTGTATATATTACAGAAGATCATCGTCCTATTTTTGAGTTCTATTATTTTCAGAAACAGCTACTGGTAGGTCAGTCCGTCAGTTATTATTTAGTATCTGTTTCAAAGCAATAATTTATGTATAATAGTAAAGCTGCTGTGATAAGTAAGCAACTGACATTGTTACAGTCAATAAAGGCCATTCATTTATTCATTTATTCGATACAGTGTATGATCTTATTCATAAAATAAATAAATTATTAGGTTATGGTTAATGTGATGATTTTTACTAATGGTTGAGGTATTAGCTAGCATTACAGATCTATAGCATCGGTTGAATGGTGTAATATTTCATGTTGTTATTAGTATGTCATTAGAATTTAGAATTAATAATCTGATACCTTTTAATAGAGTTGATCATATTTCCTAGTTTAAACATGGCTTCCTGATTATAGTCATTTTCTTGTCTTGTGATTTGCTATGACCTTTTTAGTAGTCTAAGCTGAACTGCATTATGAATTACAGTGTAAGGTTACAGCCCAAGATTCTTCATTACATGTCTTGGAGCACGGAGTGTGTGTGACACGTGACCAGGAGTCTGTCATTTATACTTTCTTTTGTTTTGTCATCTATATACGACTTGACAAAATGGGAATTACGACTTGAGATAAAGTCGAAATTTCTTCATTTATCTTTTAATTCGGGGTCACAGGGATCTCCAGGTACACCCTGGATGTTGACATTCCAAACATAAGATGGATTTCTTGTTGTAATTGGTGTATAAATGAGCAGGAGTTCCTTTCTCCCCTCATCTAGTCAATAATGGATGAAAGACGGCAGGTTTTCCGATACGATTTGCTAAACAATATGGTTTGCCATGTTTCTTCTAGATTGAGTATTTCTAGATTGAGTATGTCATATTAACTTTTAATCTTTTGCTATGATCTCCACTAGGTTTTAAACTCCTAGTTTTAGGAATAGTTGATTTGTAGAACGTCCATCCCAAGAAGGACAAATTTGGGTCCAACCTTGGCATTGGTTATTTAGCTTATTTTTCATGTGACACATTCATGGACAAAGATGACTGGACCAAAGTTCATTGTCAAGGCTTATGATTGAGTCGTGTGTGTGTGTGTGTGTGTGTGTGTGTGTGTGTGTGTGTGTGTGTGTGTGTGTGTGTGTGTGTGTGTTTAGCAACTGTCTGATTAGTACAGCAACTAGGGCTACATGGTGTTGTAAAAAAGTACATTGTGATAGCCATTTTATTTTTTGCATTAGGAAAAAAATGTCCCCACATGATTGAACAGCTATATTTGTTAAGAGTTCATTATTTTCCAATGATTGTGGTGATTTTTTTTTTTTTTTAGGAAGTTAGTAAGAATCAGTGTAAAATTTAATTTACAAATTTTAACAAATGCAGGGTGGTACGTAGCATAGTGGATAGTAGTGTTGCATGTTCTCCCTGCGCTTGCGTGGGTTTCCTTCCACAGTCCAAAAACATGTACAGGTTGTTAGGTTCATTCATTCATTCATCTTCTTACCCACTTATTCCCTAATTTGGGATCACTGGAGTCTGCTAGTGCCTATCCCAGCGCACATAGGGCGAGAGGTAGGGATACACCCTGGGCAGGTCGCCAGTCCATCACTAGGCCACACATAGACAAACAACCACTCACACACACACACATTCACTCCTATGGGCAATCAACCTAATGTACATGTTTTTGGACTGTGGAAGGAAACCGGAGTACCCCAAGGAAACCCATGCAAGCACATGGAGAACATGCAAACTCCGCACAAAAAGATCCTTGACCCAGGAATCAAACCCGGGACCTTCTTGTTGTGAGGCGACCATGCTAACTACTACACCACCGCCTTGCCCTGCCTTTATATATTTTTTAAGCTAATTGAAAAGCCCTTACCAGGGAAAGAGAAGGAAAAACAAGAGGTTCTGTCCTCTTGCTACTTGTTCTGTCCATTTTTTTTTTAGAACAAATATCTGAAGACTGTGTTAGCTCTAAGGGCGGCGAATCGAACCAGGGATGTTCTTGTTGTGAGGCAACCGTGCTATCCACTACGCCACCGCGTTGCCCTGTTTCTTCCATATTGTGTAAGATTAAATGTATGGACTGTTGCCAAATCTCTATACCAGAGAAAAAGATGGCAATAGTGGGGTTAGATAGACATGGAACTTTCCTGTGTGGGTTCTCGCTGATTAGACTACGGCAATCCTAGAAGGGAAAATGCAGTTACCCACACACCGAATGAGAACTGACACACATGAGCCCAAATTAGGGAATAAATGGTTTAGAGAATATAATAAAGGCATTTACACAGCAGAAGTTTAAATAAAAAATAGAATAAGATGTAGATGAAGAATCAGTTCTAGAATCGGATTGTGACTTCCAGAATCCCGAAGTGACCCACACCCATTTTTTTCACCAAAGGCTGAGCTTTTATTCCTTCTTTTTAGCACAACCAGGTGTGTATGATGTATGGTGTATAGGAACATTTTGGAAATAATTTAACATCCACATTATCCTGCACCGTTTTTCTTGTTGAGGTTAATTATCTTTTTCTTTTTTTTTTTCTTTTTTTTTGCAGGGGAAAGAACCAGGTTTAGGACCATGTCATTGAACCGAGACTCTGACTGACCTGATCGCTGAAAGGTACATCACTTCTCGGGGAAAGGAAATTCCAATCATCAGTCTCACCCCTCATCGTTTATAATCAACTCACAAATCATGCAGACAGATCCAGTGCTGGTGGAATCTTTGGTGGTGTTCTCCATTGTTCTATGTGTTCACATAACCGTGTGGAACCAACTATCATGGTGCTGCATCGCTTTGGCAGTTCAGGCCTTTTACGTCCAGCACAAATGGGATCGCCTCCTACGAACGGGCGCAGCAGTGTTCAAGTTCCGGCCTTCAGCCAATAGTGGAGTTTTGCCCGCCAGTATGCTTCTACCATTGCTTGGACTTACTTTGCGGAGTCGATGTGTTGCTGTGGGAAATGTCTACTTTGAGCGTTTCGCAATGGTGATAACAGTGACAGGGATGATGTTGGCACTGTTTTTGTCACTCATCGCATTAGGGATCACGCGACCGGTACCCAGTAACACCTGCGTGATTACAGGAATCGCTGCCAGTGCCATTCTCTACACAGTCAAACAGACTCTACTGGTTTCGGAGGTGATTGAGGTACTGGAGGTGCTGCTGATTTTTGTCTATTTAAGTCTGATCCTCCTCTACCTCCTTCCTCGCTGCTTTACACCCGGAGAAGCACTTCTTATGCTGGGTGGTCTCAGCATCATGATCAACCAGCTGATCAAGCGTTCACTAAGTGCTAGTGTCAGTTCTACCACAGACCCACTTCATTTCTTCCTCCCTGTAGCTGTAGCAGGACTGGTTTTGCTTGGCTTGGTATTTGCCCTACTGTTCCTTTTTATGGAATCTGAAACATGGGCAGCGTCCGCTTTTTTCCACGTCATGAGTGCCATACTTGGCTTGGGCTTGCTTGTTCCTTGGCTGTCCCTCCTCACAGGACATCACCCTATAATCTGGTTTTTGGAATTTCTTACCCATAACAGTTCTCGTCTAGGGTTGTTGACATACTGGACATTCCTTGTTTTGGTCTCTGTGATTGTGGTAGTGTGTCAAAACACCCGACGCGCTGAAGCCACGAAGAAGTACCAAGCCTCCACTGCAGTCAGAAAGTACTTCCACTTCCTGATTGTGTTAACCTTTGCGCCAGGATTAGCACTTGATCGCCCTCTACTGCACTTGGCAGCTGTTGTCTGTCTGGCATTGTTCCTTTTCCTGGAATTGGTGCGAGTTTTCCGGATCCGTCCACTGGGCTCACTGTTGTGCAGGTCACTGGCTCTCTTTCTGGATAATCGGGACTCTGGTCCACTTATCTTTACACACATCTACCTGCTCTTGGGAATTTCCATACCTGTATGGCTCTCTCAAGCACCATGCATTTCAAAAGGCAGTGTGGCAGGCGCTGAGGGACTGGCACCCTACGCTGGTGTGTTAGCCGTAGGGGTTGGAGACACTGTGGCATCTATTTTTGGAAGCACAGCAGGTGAGATACGCTGGCCGGGCACCAAAAAGACTTTTGAAGGCACCGTGACCTCTGTGTTTGCACAGATCATCGCTGTGGCTATTTTCCTGATAGCGGATGCGAGCGTGAACTTAAACGCCAGCTACTCATGGGTAGTGTGCTCCATCGCTATGGTAGCAATGCTGGAGGCCTATACGTCGCAGATTGATAATCTTTTGTTGCCGCTGTATTTGTATGTCCTGTTGATGTTATAAGCATGCACAAACCCACAGATTATTTATAAGTATTCAAGAGATTAAACCTCTGTTTCTATTGTTTAAATTATTATTAAGCAAGAATTTTGTTATTTAATTGAATACATTTTGAAACTGAATGTGGATGAGGTGGAAAATGTACAGTGGTCTGAATATACTTGAACAGTACTGCATTTGGGGCTTTTATTTGCCTAAAACGTGTCACAAACCAACAACTTAATAAATGTGATCCATATTTTGAAAATTGATTGATTGATTTTTTTTTTTAAGGTTAAACATAATACCATTTGTTTTTTCTTTAACTTTCGACCCTTAAAAACCCTAAAATAAATTATTTCCAATATTTCAAAACCTTTTAGAACATAGGAACTACATTTAATAACGTCATGTTGTTAATAGATCTATCCAGAACACAAAGGAAAGGGTAAACAGACCTGGTCCAGATATCCAATAGTTAAAGCCCAGCCGTATAGGAAGCTACATTTAAAAGCAACTACCAAGATTCCTACCTGTAATTGGAACCCCAGTGTATCCACTTGGTCCTTAAAAATTCACAGGTAAAATAAAACTGGTCCCTCCCTGGTACGGAAAAGTTTAAGGACCGCCGGATTACAGTATTCATTTTATTTTCATTCATTCATTTATCTTCTTGATTCGGGATCACAGGGGTCTGCTGGAAGTGCACTTAGGCTGAGAGGCAGGGCCACACACAGACAAGCAAACACACACACACACATGCACATTCACTCCTATGGGCAATTTAGAATCACCTATCAAGCTAATGTACATAATGTTTTTGGACTGTGGGAGAAAACCCACACAAGCCAGGGAATTCGACCTTGGACCTTCTTGTTGTGAGGCGACTGTGCTAACCACCATACTGCTGAATTATAATATTGTTACATTTATTCTGCTTATTGACACATGATGTAATAACACTACACTATGGCCAGCCAAACAGCAAAAATAGGTTGAGGATTTTCTCATTATCCACTAGAGGGCAGAATTAATGCAGCTTTTAGGCTTCTATCTCTAGTTCATTCATCTTTCTCGTGTGTCTATGTGTTGCCCTGCATAGACTGGTGACTCGTCCAGGGTGTATCCCCGCCTCTTGCCCTATGTAACTTGGGATAGGCACCAGCAGACCCCCATGACCCCGAATTAGGGAGTAAGGGGTTATTCCCCAATTACAGGGAAACACATAGACAAAACACCACATGCACACACACACATTCACTCCTATGGACAATTTAGAATCACCAATCAACCTAATCTACTTGTTTTTGGACTGAGGGAGGAAACTGGAGTACCCGGAAGAAAACCACTCAAATAGAAAAAACAAAGTTTTATAACTGTATATTTATTTTATATTTGATATCTTTTTTAAAGTCAGGGTAAGGGATTTGTTTCTGCTGGATAAAAGTGGATATCACACATTAATTTATTGGGTTTTAAGTGTGAAAACTGCCATCATTTATTTTCAGTTCAATAGAATTTTCTAAAAGTAAATTTATGGATTTACAGTCACATTTTAAAAGTGATTTTTTTTATTTATTATACAAGCTAAAAAACATTTTTAAAATCTAAAATCATGCACAAGAATTATTCACTCAATCATTCATCTTCTTACCTGCTTACTCCCTAATTCGGGGTCCCGAGGGTCTGCTGGAGCCTATTCCAGTGCACATTGGGCGAGAGGCGAGGGTACACCTGGGTAGACCATCACAGGGCCACACACGATCGAACAACCACTCCCACACACGTTCACTCCTATTGGCAGTTTAGACTCACCAATCGACTTAATGTACATACTTAATAATGGAAATAAGGGATGGCGCGGTGGCGTAGTGGATAGCACAATTGCCTCACAACAAGAAAGTCCCGGGTTTGAATCCGGGATTTTTCTGAGTTTGCATGTTCTATCTGCGCTTGCGTGGGTTTCTGGGTACTCCGGTTTCAGATGAGGTGGGTGGGTGATTGTAAATTGTCCTATAGGAGTGAATGTGTGTGTGAATGGTTGTTTGTCTATGTGTTGCCCTGAGATGGATTGGCGACCCGTCCAGGGTGTAACCCCGCCTCTCGCCCTATGTGCGCTGGGATAGACTCAGCAGACCCCCGTAACCCCGAATTCGGGAATAAGCGGGTAAGAAGATGAATGAATGAATGAATGAATGAATGAATGAATAAATGATGGGAATAGAAAAAGAGAAACCAGCGTTGTAATGAGCTGCGTAGTTCAAATGTTCTGGCTTTTAGGTATAAAGTGATGGGAAAGGAAGCTCTTCAGTCGGCTGGAGCCTGCACATAAAAAAAGAGCAATAGCAATTAAATAAAAAAAGTAGATTGTTTTTCTTAAATATACTTTACTGATCCCATAAGGGAAATTCTTCATTTTCGTATATCCAATCTTAGTAAGTCAGAGGGGTCGGAGCGCAGGGTCAGCTATTGTACAGCTCTCCTGGAGCAGGAAGGCTTAAGAGTCTTGCTCCAGGACCTAACAATGGCGGTGGTGGGGCTTGAACCCAGGTCTTCCGATCAACACATTAACCATTGAGCCACCACTGTCCCCTTATGATAGTTGTGATCCCAGAATCACCAAACCGTAACTGTTCATGCTAATAATGGTTATTAAAAGCACAGCTGGTGTTTCCTTCTAATTCTACTTCCTTCTACTGGAAAAGAATGATTTCTTTTTAGAATCTATTATTCTAAAAATCGGTCTATTTTTTAAGTACTTGCTCTATAAAAACATATAAAAATAAATCTTGAATTATTTAGAATGACATGTCTTCGTACCAGTTCTCAGGGCTCCAGCGTGTGTTCTCAGACTCCATGATGTGGAAAGCGTAAACGTGACGTGATTCTTCGGAGATGTTTGCAGCACTGCGATGGACCACTTCACCATGAATCAAAACAACACCACCTGCATGAAAATATAGCATGGCAATTATTCAAACACATGGAATCAAGCAGAAGGACTCATAGAAACCAGACCTCAACCTGAATGAACACAATATCTCCAGAGATCTTATGAGGCGACCGTGCTTAACACTACGCCACCATTAAAATACACATAAAAAAACAAAAAAACTATTTATTAGAGAGAACTAAATCGAGAACAACAAATCTTACTAGATCTTCTGGGTCTCCTAAGATCTGAGTGGTCTTTCAAGAAATTCCCCATATCCTGGTGTTAATGGTATGATGGAATGTGAGGGAGAAGTAAAGATAGAAGACACTTCCAGCATTTTAGACCATAAAGATGGCAACATTTCGGTAGAAATAACAAACAAATGACAAATGAGGAAAAGACAAAAGCCAATAGAATAAATGCCTTTATTTGTTTATAGCATAATGAAATTATAGGTTTGCTTAAGGACCAATCAGTGGCTGACGTTTTTGCATTTTGTGTATTTCACTTTTTCCTCCTTCTTCTCCTTTCGGCTGCTCCCGTTAGGGGATCGCTCTTCTCCACACTACCCTGTCCGCTACATCTGCCTCTTTCACCCCAACTACCTGCATATCTTCCCTCACCACATCCATAAACCTCCTCTTTGGTCTTTGTCTTTTCCTCCTACCCGGGACCTCCATCCTCAACATTCTTCTACCAAAATACTGCATGTCCCTCCTCTGCACATGTCCAAACATCTCAACCTAGTGTCCCTCACCTTGTCTCCAAAACGTCCTACATGCGCCGTGCCTCTAATAAACTCATTTCTAATCCTGTCCATCCTCGTCACACCTAATGAAAATCTCAACATCTTAAACTCTGCCACCTCCAGCTCCACCTCCTGTCTTTCCTTCAGCTCCTCCTACTGTCTTTCCTCTAGCTTTTCCCGTCTTTCCTCCAGCTCCTGCTCCTGTCCTTCCTTCAGCTACTCTTCCTGTCTTTCCTCCAGCTTCTCCTCCAGTCTTTCCTCCAGCTTCTCCTCCTGTCTTTCCTACAGCTTCTCCTCCTGTCTTTCCTTCAGCTTCTCTTCCTGTCTTTCCTTCTTTAAAACGTACAACATTGCAGGTGTCACTACAGTCCTATAAAGTCGTCGATCACAAATCACCCTGCCCGAACTCTTTTCTTCACTTCTCAAAATTTATTGGATTAAGACATCACACCAAATCCTTTGATCTTTTTGGACAATTTGTGTCTTCTGACCGCTTATCCGGGACTGGGTCAAAGGGGCAGCGGTCTAAGCAGGGACACCGAAACATCCCTCTTCCAAGACACTTTCTCAAGCTCTTCCGGAGGAATACCGAGGCATTCCCAGGCCAGCCGAGAGACATAGTCCCTACAGCGTGTCCTTGATCTTCCCCAGGGCCTCCTACCAGCAGTACATGTCCGGAACACCTCTCCAGGGTGGCACCCATAACAGATGTCCAAGCCCAGTTAAATAAAATAAATGAAAAATCTCTTGATCTAACACAACACAGGTGCAAAACTCTGACCTTTCTTGACAGGAGCTGGAACGAAGAGAACGTCATCATAATTTTGTTCCCGACCAATGAAGTCCGTCAAAGGGAATGTGCCTTTTGGGGTTCGAACCATCCGTCTAGTAATTCCGTCTTATAATAACAAACGAAAACATAACCTTCTTATACAAAGAAAGACCAATTATATAAAAGAAGTTTGTGTGTGTGTGTGTGTGTGTGTGTGTGTGTGTGTGTGTGTGTGTGTGTGTGTGTGTGTGTGTGTGTGTG
>JAOTRA010000016.1:486554-500928 GCA_026260255.1 Pseudolaguvia tuberculata | reverse complement strand
ACCAATATACTGCATGTCCCTCCTCTGCACATGTCCAAACCATCTCAACCTGTCCTCCCTCACCTTGTCTCCAAAACCTTCAAATCTATTAAAGGATTCTGAGGCTGCAATAATCAGATCAACCAGAACCGGCAATAGGTTTACCCATGACGTTCAGATAACAGTCTGGAAAAGACCAACGGGTTTTTGCTGCATCATGGGTAATCTACTGTAGGTCTGGTCAGAAGAGCACTAACCCCTCATTTAAGGCTGGTTTCTCCATTCAGTCATTGATGGTTTCTTTGGTTCACCGTCACTTCAGGGTTGCTTAGTTAAGGATTCTTAATTTACAAATATTAATCTAATCAATCCATAGAAAACGACAACAGCTGTGTCTATTGTCCTACTGTATGTATTTACCACAAGAAGACACTACAGCGCCAACCCGCTTCATTTCCCTGACCGATTCAGTGATGATCTTGGAAGGTAGCTCTGAGAATCTTCTAGAACAAGTTCACAGAAATTTTATTCCAGTTAGAACCAAATATTTGTAAAAGATTCTAAATGTGTGTAAATGTTGTTTTGGCTAAGTGAAGACTTACCTGTAGGTAGATATTGACAAATCTGCTGGAGGCCACAAGAGGGCGCTGCAGCTTCACACATGATGCTTCTGGTTAAAAAAAAAAAAGGATTTTATAAACGTGCCTCAGACGTGGGACATGGGGAGTGAATATATGGAAAATATCTTATTGGATTTCATTCATTCATTTTCTTATCCGTTTATTCCCAATGCACACAGGGCGAGAGGCAGGGTTGCACTCTGGACAGGTCGCCAGTCCATCACAGGGCTACACACTCACTCTGGACAGGTCGCCAGTCCATAACAGGGCTACACACACGCAATCTGGAAAGGTCGCCAGTCCATAACAGGGCTACACACACACAAACAAACACTCCGGTCGCCAGTCTATCACAGGACCACACACTTTAATTTAGAATTTAATAATTTAGAATCACCAATTACCTAATGTACATGTTTTTGGACTGTGGGAGGAAACCGGAGTACCTGGAGGAAACCCACACAAGCACAGGGAGAACATGCAAACTCTGCACATAATGTTTACTGGCCTGGGAATCGAACCCGGGACCACTACACCACCGCAAAGTTTTCAATGGAAATTTTCTGTAATAAACAAGCAACCCTTTGTCTATGGTGTGTGTGTATATAGTTCCCTCCACTGTAAGCAACGGCGTGTTTTTGTTGTATTCTTTTTGGTAAAAGCTGCAGTGCGTGTGTGTGTGTGTGTGTGTGTAAAATGGAATAATAAAAGTTTGTTTAAAATCATTTATTAGCATAATCCGGGGGACATCCAAAAGTCTGCGTAAAGAAAAACATTACTGTTAATGGACAAACAAAACCTTTAATACACACAATTATTTCTAGAAATCAGTTGACTTTGTCCACATTCTTTAATATCCTCAGATAAGCAGTTGTTCTAAGGAGTTAAGGCAATGATGGAACTGAAAAACAGAGTCGATGACGTTACAACACTGCATCGTCGCTGCTTTGCTTTTTGGTGACTTCAATGTGTGTTTAAGACACTTAAATGCGCTTCAAACAAGCATATCTACAAAAGTCCAAAGCTCAAAGCTTGGGAGAGATGCTGGGGGCTGGAGGAGTGTGTGTGTGTGTGTGTGTGTACGTGAGTGTCGTTTTCAACCGCCTGTGTCAAGTCTTGATATGATTAAGCACAGAGTTTGCATGCAGCTTAGCTTAGAGTTTGCATGTACTGGCCTGTGGCACTGTGTGTGTGTGTGTGTGTATATAGACAGGACTAATCCTGTTCCACTTCCATTCCATGAATACTTCCACAATTCTTGGCTTTATTCAAGGATCAACCTTGTATTTCCCTAAACATATAAAAAAGAAACTAATATTTAAAAAAAAAAAAAACTGATAAAAATGATAAAAAATAAAAAATGCAGTTTATTGCAGCTTCTTATCTGCCTCCATTCCTGCTCCTTTTCTCATCCTTTGTCCGTCAGTCTCATGCTTGCTCCTTGTCGGCTCGCCACAGCTGCTCTTTTACCTCTGAAGGAAGTGTTTTGAAGAGTTCTTCCTCCACCACCAGACCCGAGCGCTTCAGCATGCGGCACTCGCCCAGCTCCACCGGCAGACCCTCCAGCCGATTGCCGCGCAGCTCCAGTTGCGTCAATGACGTGAGCTCTCCGAAACGTGATGGCAGTGCAGTCAGGCAGTTGTTCCCAAGGTTCAGCGTCCGAAGTTTCTTGCACTGGAACAGCTCGGGCGGTAAAGTCTCAATCTGAGAAAAGAACATATAAATATTATATTTATTTATAGATTTGTTTTATTTAAAATTTATTGATCAATTTTTTCTTTTCCTGTGGATTGTTAGATTCTGACCAGGGAATGTGGATGTGGCTGCAGGTACTACAACCTCTAACATCCAATTCTATCCATCTCCCTGCCCCACTCACTCCACCCTACCCAATCTCTATACCCCCCCACCTCTCTTCATCTCTCTCTCCATCCCATCCACAATACATCTATATTTAGTGGTAAACTATCATGCAGGCTTTCACAACACAACTTTTCATTTTTCAAATTCATTCATTCATCTTCTTACCCACTTATTCCCTAATTTGGTGTCACGGGAGCCTGTTCGAGCCTATCCCAACACACATAGTGCGAGAAGCAGGGGTACACCCTGGACAGTTTGCCAGGCCATCGCAGGGCACAAATTTTGACGAACCAATCAACTAAATGTATATGTTTTTGGACGATGGAAGGAAACCAGAGTACCCGGAGGAAATCAAGGTTTGCAGCATGCAAACTCCAAATATGGCGTAGTGGTTACCACGATTGCCTCAAATTAACAAAGGTTCAATTCCCAGGCAAGGGGTCTTTCTGTGCAGAGTTTGCTTGTTCTCTCCATGTGAGTTTTCTCCGGTTTCCTCCCACAGTCCAAAAACATGTACGTTAAGTTGGTTGGTGATTCTAAATTGGCCAGAAGAGTGAAAGTGGCTGTTTGACCTGTCCAGGGACTAAGTGGGCTAGAAGATGAGTGAATGAATGAATGAATGAATGAATGAATGAATGAATGAATGAATGAATGATTTAGGAAAAAAAAAACTATAAAAACCCAGATTTAAGTTTCATCTTTACTACATGACTGAATCTGTCATACAACCTGAGATGATGTCCAGCTTGTTATACCGCTAGGAGCTCTTAGAGTGTTACATTCTAAATCTTGGTACCCATGTGTGTGTGTGTGTGTGTGTGTGTGTGTGTGTGTGTGAATCCCTTACCCTATTTGCTGTAACAGCAAAGTATTGCAGGTTCTGCAGCAGTCCGATGTCAGGATGGATACTGTTCAGGTTGTTGTGACTCAAATCGAGGAAGCGCAGTTTGCGGCAGAAGAACAACTGACTGGGGATCTTGTCGATCTTGTTGCGGTTCAGGTAGAGGCGCTCGAGATTGGTTAGCGTGCCGATCTGGATAGGGATGTAGGCAATTTGATTGTACCAGAGCTTTAGACACACCAGCCTGTGTAGGTGTTGGAAGCTGATTATTTCCTCGATTGTCTTTAGATTGTTGTCCTTCAGGTCAATCTCCTACAGGAGACAGAAAAAAGGAACTCGCTAAAGCACGAAAAACAGAATCAGCCAATAAATTAACCACATTTTAGTGAATAGTATAATTATATATAATCAGGATTTTAAATTAAATGGGGGGGGGGGGGGTTTCAGAATTCCAGAGACAAAAACAAATATTCTGTTGAGCAAAATGATGAACTTCTATTTTCATCCTTTTATTACAAAGTAAAAGTAATACATATGATTAACTTATTTTATATTTGTATTATATATTTATCTGTGTCTGGTCCATACAATCTTCTATTTATGATAATATACAAATGGGAAAATTTTTCCTGGGATTCCGGCATATAACTTTTTTTAAGATTTATATTAGACATCGTCAAAAAAGGAGATGCTGTGGGCCAATTATGATGATTCTACCGTATTTTGAAATTACATAAATAAAGCAGCTATTTCTCTTAAATAAAATAAATAAAAGTTCAATGGGTGTTAATAAAAGAACAACCCTCCCAGGAGAGGTGTTTCAGGGCATGTCCTGCCGGGAGGAGGCCCAGAGGAAGACCTACAACTAGGTCTCTCAGCTGGCCTGGGAACATAGGGAACACCTATCGGATATTCCCCCAGAAGAACTACAGAAGGTGTCTGGGGGAGAGGGATGTCTGGGCATCTGGGATAGGCTCCATCAGATCTCCGTGAAACCGAATTAGGGACCAATGAATGAATGAACTGCTTATTGATCACAAACCATGACGTGCAACATGCAGATCTGCGATAGACGAACATCTATTCATCGCACAGCCCTGGTATATCTCAAAACGGTGGACAATATCTCAAAAGGTTCACATTTTTATTTTATAGGCCTTTAAAATTGTATCCCATTGTGCACGGGAATATCCCACATTCTAGTTCCATTTAAAAACTTGCGCTTAGCGGATCTCATACAAATGAACACTTAAAAATACTTACCTGTAGGTTGTGAAGGCTAAAAATGGAATGGGGGATGCGCTCCAAGTCACAGCGCACCAGCTCCAGCTCTGTTAGGTTCACCATCTTCTTCAAGCTATTAAGCACCATTAGCTTGGTGCCTTCATTATTAATGGAGAGCTTATTTAAATGAACACCCACATCGGACACCACCTAGAGTGAATAGAACAGTGCAGACTCAGGTTCAGATTAAAAAAAATAAATAATAATAAATCAACCCATCCATTTATAAACAAAGTTAAAAAGGTGAACTCGAACCATTTAAGAGGTTCGATTTAATTTACAATTAAGTGATTGAATTAATGAAGTAATTAGAATAAACAGATGTGGAAACATAGGTTTAGATTTCATCAGGGGCATTTGAACAATAGCAGAGGGTTGGGATATCAATAGTGCAGTAAAAGTGGTACCTTAAATGTATCAGTGACTGAAATAAAATAAAATTGTGAAGTAGCAGTTAAGACTAGGGATAAGTAGTGTACAGAAGTGATAGCAAAAAAAACCCCCCAAAAAACTCTACTCTACCCTTCACCTCCACCTCAGCTCAAATCATCTCATCTCCAAGGTAAGTCCAATGTATAAAAACAGATTAAATCTGCACATAATCTTTATTGTCTTTATTGATCCCATGAGGAAAAATCTTTCTTCGCATATCCCATCTTAGTAAGTTGGGGGTCCGAGCGCAGGGTCAGCTATTGTACAGCTATTGCCCCTGGAGCAGGAAGGGTTGCTCAAGGACCCAACAGTGGCGGATTTGAGCCCAGGTCTTCCTGGTCAACCGATCGAACAACTCGGCCACCGCGGTCCCAAAATTTTTTATACAGTATGTTATTTCAAAATGAATAAATTCTTCAGAAATATTTGTAACTTATATTTATTCTTTATAAATTATTTAGAAAAATATGTGGTTTAAGTATTTTTACTTACTTTGATGAAACTGAGTTGCACTTACTATTTGTAGGATTGTATCAGAATAAGATCATCTTAATGAATAATGTATAATAAATAGGGGGTCCGATTAAATGATGGCCTTCAAAACAGAAAACGTCTGTTAGGTGTGCATGAGGTACGGGGCTGGGGTATTAGTGGTTAGGTAAGCGGTTGAAACTTGACAAAAGGATTAGACACTGCAGGGTTATTATTGTTTCCTTAAGGGTGATGTACAAAATTCACTGCTTCAATAACCAAATAAAAGTCTATAGTACCTGAGGCAGCTTGGTGAGATTGCTCTTCAGCCGTAGCACCTTAAGCCTTTTGAGTTCCCGCAAGCCGTCGATCACAATGTAGCGATTATTTTCAGCACTCAGGTTGCCAGTGAGGTGGAGTTCGGATAGATTCTTCAAGCTGTAGATCCACAGAGGAATCTCCTTAATGTCTGTGAATTTGATGTGCAGTGATTTGAGGTTTTCCCGTAGAAAGGCCAGAGCAGGAGCTTCAATCCTAGCTGGTGTGTGGTACAGCCAAAGCTCCCTCAGATTGGCCAGCTGGGCGATGATGGGTGGAATTGTAATGTCTGGGATCAGTTCTAATTTTAGCACCTGAGGAATGGAGAGAATGGATGAAAGTTACATCATAGCATCGAACAGGAAAAGGTCACTTATCAGTGCTTACCTCAAGCTCGAGAAGGTCAAACACTGTGTCTGGAATGCCACTCAGCATGAACAGGTGTAGCTCCAGCTTTTCTTGGGAATTCTTAGTGATCCTCTGACGAAGCTTCTCCAGCGTCCACTCGTTGTTGAGGTTCAGCTGACGCAGCTTGTTCTCGCTCACCTCGGACAAAAAGATGGCAAAGCGTTTGGAGTACAGAGGGTCATACTGATCAATCATGTGCAACATGAAGGCAAAGTCATTCTTCACATCAGGGATGTCACTGTAGCTGCTCTCTTCACGAATGGACTCGAACGAGTAGTGCTTGAGCGAACGGCCCAGCATCCAGCACAGTGTGTACATGCAGATCAGGCCATAGATGATGACCAGAGAGATGTAGAACCAGGCCAGGATCTTGAATAGGGTTGCCAGCGGGTGTGCGCAGTAATACATTCGGTAGCCTGTGAGTCTCTCGATGTCCACTTTGCACCTCACATCAAATGTAATAAACTGCACGTAATAGGCTGTGTAGCTGATTATCAGAATGAACTTGATGACTTTTATGATGGTCTGGCGGATGTAAAGGCGGTAGACAATGTCACCCTCCTCTACGTGGATGCGGAACTTCTTTACCTGGTGACACACACACACACACAGGAGTTTTATAGTTATTGAAGACCTCTTTAAAACATACTAGTTTAGCACAACGCCGGCGAAGTGGCATAGTGGTTTCGCACAGTCGCCTCACAACAAGAAGGTCCCGGGTTTGATTCCTGAGCTGGTGAGCTTTCTGTGTGGAGTTTGCATGTACCTCTGGGTACTCCGGTTTCCTCCCACAGTCCAAAAACATGCACATTAGGCTGATTGGTGATTCTAAATTGCTCATAGGAGTGAATGTGTGTGTGAGCGATTGTTCGCCTATGTGTTGCCCTCCAATGGACTGGCGACCTGTCCAGGGTGTACACCTGCCTCTCGCCCTACTTGCGCCAGGATAGGCTCCAGCAGACCGCTGTGACTCCAAATCAAGAAATAAGCAGGTAAGAAAATGAATAAATGAGTTTAGCACAACTTCCCCAGTTTAAGCGGATTTGAAGTAAATACAAAATGGCTGCAGTACGGTATGGGTCATGCTGTATAAGAAAATTAACCAATATATTTTGTCGAATAAGAAACAAGTGTTCAATAAACAAATCTTTGGACTAGTTTAGCAGCAGAACAAGAATCCAGAGCAGAATTCACAAAAAAATTGACTGCAGAAGGTTTAGACACATCAAAGCATGTAGAACCAACAGGTTGCATTTTATGACCGTGGATATCTGATAGTGTAGAACCCCGAGCCAAACCACCGACGTTGCCATATTTATAGGCAAGTCTAGAAAACTACTAAAAGCTTCTACCTGCAGGTTATCGAGGCTCTTGGCAAGATATTTTAATTCTGCAGTTGCACCTCATTGCACATCTGCAAATGACTAATTTTATGTTTTTATTCGTGCCATGTCTGCCGTTTCCTAGAATAAAAGCCCCATCCTGGAATTAAACCACTTTATTTCCTTACAGACACTTTATTTGCTTTGTGTTTTTCATTATTCTTATTAAATATTTTACACCATTATTTTATTTTATTTTATTGTTATCTAAACAATAAAAGTCTTTACCATCAATAACTAAAACCTTTCTCTACAAAAACAAAGTTGTAATCTATCACAACTTTGGGAGGTGGAATAAAAAAAAATATAAATAGTTCGAGAGAGATTAGGAGAAAGTAGAAACTTTTTTCTATAGGTCAGCAAATTTGCACGTATTTAATGCCCTTTCTGGTACTGCTGGAGAAGACAGGGACTTGATCCAGCACCTACAGTCGACTCAGCAGTTTCTTTTTGTCCTGTGAGCGCCCCCCGAGTGTTGTGTATGGGACTAGAATACTACAATATACATTTATTGTAGACACTTACACACTTTTTTTAATAAAAGAAAATAGCTTAGAATTAGCCACTTTAAAAGCTCACACACCTTCTCGAACAGCGCCTTAGCCTGTTCTCCCTCTTTCTTATCCAGTACTCCGGTCTCAGAACGGTCGACAATGCCTTGTTCGATGCGTGATTTGGTTCGCTGCAGCATGGGTATGCTGGCCTCGACGTCCTGATCGCTCACGCTTGATGCCTTTTTCTTGTCGTTAGCGCTTAAGTCATCATTCTTGCCTGTGGGCTTGGCGTCATTTTCCTCAGCGACGGTCTCGGACAAGGCACGTGTGGTCCATGGCGAGTCGAAGCACTTAAGCAGGATAGAAACGAAGTGTTCCAGTTTAGAGCTGGTGCGCGGGAACTTGAACCAGAAGTTGCTGCATGCTAGTAAGACCAGCGTGTGTAGCAACACCAGGTATGGGAAGTACTTGGCAAACCAGTGCAGTTTGTGCTCATAGCACACGGCGTCCACATAGTTGTACTGGTGCCGATCCAGCTCGTATTGGATGCCGCGTGGCTCAGGCAGAGGGACGATGCTGGTGTTTAGTGGCTCGCACCGTCCATCCACCACCCATTTGCATGGGAGGCAGATCATCTTGTCCTGAGTTACCTAAAGTGAAAAGAGAGAGAGGGGTTCATTACTTCTCCTGCTCCTTTTATCTAACAGAACTCAAACACAGTGTTGAAATCTTTAAAAAAAAAATGTAAAAAAAATGATGTCATGCTATTCTGTAAATAAATACTAATTTAACAAACCATATTATACAGTGTGCATTTATTTATGTGTACGAATTCTAGAGGTAATTCGTACTAGACTTTTTGGATCATCTCGAACAGAACACTATTCCAAATCCAACCGGATCGCTGATTATTACGATCAATCAGACATATTAACGGTTCACTCTAACTTTAGCTATTCCATAGCCCGTAGGGAAAGAGTAGCTAAATCAGCGGCCATCTTTAAATACACACCTATTTAGTTCTGCATTTACTGAATGACCACTGTGCTATCGGAGAATTGACTATAATCCTTTTATTTTTATAGTTATGATTACTTTTGTGCATGAAATTTAAGATATAAGTGGTAGCTCAGTGGTTAGGGTGGTAGCTCAGTGGTTAGTGTGTTGGAACAGAGATTGAAATTCATGGGTTTATTTCTCGGTTTGCCAAGTTGCCATTGCTGAGCCAAAGGGCTAACAGGGCACATCCTTTTTTTTTCTTCTTTGTTACTTGATAATGTTTTATTTCCATTTAATACATTAAGCATTAGAAAAATGCTTTGAGTCAAATTATCTTTAGCTAATTGAGATGACCCAATCTAATCATTAAACAATTCTTTCTTTGGGCTTTGTGCGTGGTTGCATAATCAGCAGTATGTATCAAAATACCTGAATGAATGAGTCACGGGTCTTAAAATCTAATTGTAGTAAGAAAAATAACAGCAGACCTGAAGAGTGCCTCCGAACACAGCGATCATCAGCATGACGATGGAAATGTAGTCGGTAAAAACATCCCACCATGGCTTCAGAATGCGATACGCCGGCTGTGTCTCGGCGAAATAACGCAACTCGGTTACAGGAATCATGATGGGTTACCTGAAAGAGACTGTAGTTGTAAATGGAATCCATCAATTATACATTAAAAATACAAATCTATGGCAAAAAAAGGATGTGAACTCTTTAGAGAATCCCCTTCTTCTTCCGCTGCTCCCGTTAGGGGTCGCCACAGTGGATCGCTCCTCTCCACACTACCCTGTCCGCTACATCTGCCTCATTCACCCCAACTACCTGCATATCTTCCTTCACCACATCCATAAACCTCCACTTTGGTCTTCCTCTTTTCCTTCTGCCTCCTACCTCCATCCTCAGCATTCATCTACCAAAATACTGCATGTCCCTCTTCTGCAAATCTCAACCTAGCCTCCCTCTCCGAAACATCCTAAATGCGCCGTCCCTCTAATAAACTCATTCCTGTCCATCCTAGTCACTTCCAGAAATCACGGTGGTACAAAACTAAATAAAATGAAACAAATTCCCTTTAAACTGATATCTGATGAGGACATGATTTGAGTACGATCCTTTTGAGATAATAGCTGGTTGAAGCTCCTAATGTACACACACACACTGTGTCCCTACACCTGCCGCTTCCTGAATCCACAACTAATGGAAAGAAATAAGAGACAGACAGACAGACAGACAGACGGACACACACTTTCTTTTTGTTAAAAGATGTTTTTGGCATTTGCCTTTACCAATAGGGCCAAGAGAGTGATGAAGTGATGAAGGTGAAAGAGAGGGGTCGGACTGAAAAGGACCCAATGCTTTTAGCCCAGCAGAAAAAGACACATGGACACCAGAAACATTAAAGAACAATTTCCATTGATAGCTGGATTTCTTGCTGTATCTGGACCGATTGAATGCACATACATTTATAAACACATAAATGAAATCTTGTGAACAGGATGAGGCTGAAAGCTGACAGGCTGTGCAATGGCTGCCTTCTTTTTTATGTGTTTAACTCTTCAACTGTATCAGGAGACTACGCTTGTCTACTGAAAACGTGGACAACCATAGAAGCCACCCCCCTCCCCCACTGCCCCTTCAACCTACAAACTGACCGAGATCACCGGTACAAGATTTTCCATTCTACTGCGCCATCAAATAAACAGGCAGAAACACATGCAAACTCATTTCAGTTTGTCTATCTTTCCTTTTAATATCTTCACACACTTATAATTGCAAAAGATCTTCTCCCTATTTCGGCTGCTCCCGTTAGGGGTCACCACTATGGATCACTCTTCTCCATACCGCCCTGTCCTCGATATCTGCCTCTTTCACTGCCTATCTTCTTTCACCACATCCATAAACCTCCTCTTTGGTCTTCATCTTTTCCTCCTGCCCGGCACCTCCATCCTCAGCATTCTTCTACCAATATACTGCATGTCCCTCCTCTGCACATGTCCAAACCATCTCAACTTCAGTGTCCCTCACCTTGTCTCCAAAACATCCTACATTCCCCGTCCCTCTAATAAACTCATTTTTAATCTTGTCCATCTTCGTCACTCTCAATGCAGCTCTGAAGAGACATTAAAACCCATCAGGGCAGTGATGTGGTAGCTCTGCTATATAAGGTTAAAATGACAATAAAGTTTCTTAAACTTGAACTATTGACGAGCTGGATAAAGTATTTCCGAATTTTATGTATACTAACTATATCAAACACTTTTTTTTTAATGGTGTGTGTGTTAATTGCTGCGACAGTTGAGTGTCTATTATGTAAAACTGTGTTGTTAACGATAATTCAGAACAGCACTATGCTCAACTCTTTTACCCATGGTGCATTGCTAGTGCCCTAATTTAGCCCAACTCCTATGCCATTAAAACTTGAGGGTTTGACCAATTAGAGCTTTTCTTCCACAACCTCCCTTAGAAAGCATGCATGTTTACACACCCGGGACAAATTCCAGCTGAAGATCATTAAGTCACAATCACGCTTTGTTTCAGGAAGCGGCACGTCCTGAAAATGTTTGTTAGGAGGCATCTGTCTGCCGTGTTCTATTTGTTCAGTGATTAAATCTAGGTACAGTGTATTAGAAATGGAGACTCTGTAGTGCCAATATATATTTAAAAAAAAAAACCTTTACAGTGCCTTGAAACTTAGAGGTCGTAAAATTGGTGGTTGTCTAAATGTTCCAAATAGCTGGACAGAGTGTATCACAGCCCCTACAGCGGCTCTTTATTTACTCAGAATGATCCGCCGTATCAGCAATAATACGGGGATTAATAACAGTAACAGATCTGTAACAGTAATAATATAAATGTAATAATATAATCTCTCTTGCGCTGTCTCTTTTTGTCCTCTCTCACCGGTTGGACAGGACTCTTACAAGAGCTCCATTTTTAGTCCTTGACGTGTATTTACATACTGAAATTTTAACAGCTTCCCCACACACATTTATTTGATGGACAATTTTCTTTTCTTTTTTTTTTTTATAAATCTCTTGGAAATGAAACATAACTACATAACTAACCGTTCAGTGAAACATGTAAAGGCAGTTAGACAGACCAAGTGGTATGGTTGCCAGATTGAAAAAATTACTTACAGCTGGCCCCTCTCTGATTCATCTCAGTGTGTGTGTGTGTGTGTGTGTGTGTGTGTGTGTGTGTGTGTGTGTGTGAGCGCGTGTGTGTGTATTTAACCACATTGCTTCCTCTAAATGAATATTTCACTTGATGGACTGAAGGAAAGGATCAGACGTGGAGAACGTTGGCCGTGATGAACCAGAAAGAACCATTTATAATAAAGATGGGCAACAGCAGAAGGAAGACATGAGTCATTCAGACAAAGTTCCTCAACAGAGACCCACAGACCTATTCAATAACAGGGTGAAAGAAAGGAAAGGCAGATCCCAAAGAATACCATCAACATAAAAATAAAGGTCAGAAGAAACAAAGAGCGTCAAACATCTAATAAAAAAACAAACAATGAGTTAGTAGGTATACTGGGGTTTGGATTAGGGACGCTGAGGGGGTTCCTATGGAGAGATAACGGCAAAACAAAACTGATTTTGCATGTTTTCCCTGCACTTCCTCCGGGTACTCCAGTTTCCTCCCACAGTCCAAAAACATGTACATTAGGTTGATTGGTGATTCTAAATTGTCCATAGGAATGAATGTGTGTGAGTGGTTTGTTGTCTATGTGTGGCCCTGCGATGGACTGGCAAACTGTCCAGGGTGTACCCCCGCCTCTATCCCATGTGCACCATTTTGACCCCGAATTAGGGAATAAGTGTGTAAGTATGAATGAATGAATAAACGTCTTGTAGCACTAACTTGTTAGCAGGTTCGGGTTCTTTATAAAATCCGATGAAAATGTCATCTTTAGTAGCTTGTAGCCCAAAATATAAGCAACTGGTCGCTTAGGAAAAGAAAACGGCTTTGACCAACATTTATTAAGGCTTGAACCCCGTCATTTGCTTCACCTTGTGTTTAACTGTGGATTAAAGTCAAACAAAAAGAGGAAAAGAAAGAGAAAATAGGTAGCGTCTGAGGAAGGAGAAAACCTATAATGGGTGAAACGGAAGTGAGACTGTAGACAAAGTGAATTTTTTTCCAGTCAAACTTTACATCATGGTCGGTAAGGAAAAGTGACTCAGCGCAGACAGAATGACGTTGCCATGACAACTCCTGCACAATCATCATCTCCGACACACACAGTCACACACACGTTTTAAATACTGTGCATCTAAACTGTGTCTGAAAGACAGAGAGTTTGAGAGGAAGACTGAATATTTTAGTCTCCTATTTATGGCATTGTGTGTGTGTGTCTGTGTGTGTGTGTGTGTGTGTGTGTGTATGTGCATGTGCGCATGTGCATGGTGGGTGTAGTCCGGCTCTGGGCGGCTGCTTTCCGAGCACAACTTCAGGCTAATCACACGATTTGGAGTGGGTCTTCAGTAAACACACACGCATGCGCACGCACACACACACAAGCACACATCTCTCTTGTAAGTAATTTAATTCTACACAGTTCAGTGTGCGTTGCTGGGAATAGTGTGTGTTCGCTGATAACTCTTCAACTGTCTCCCTCTCACTCTGTCTGATTGTGAGTCTGTCTCTGGCTCCATACAGTAGGTTTCTGATGCAGTAACACCAGAGCAGTGTAGCCCACCTCACACACTGCTTAACCAGCACACACACTCACACTCACACTCACACTCACACTCACACTCTCTCTCTCTATAACACACACACGCACCAAATAAAAGCTCATCTTTACAACCACATGTACCTAAAGTCAAATAATGAAAACAGCCAGCCAGCCACACACACACACACACACACACACACAAAACTCATGCTGCAGTAAAAAGGGTTGCTTTGTTTGAGGACATTCCTGTTCTGTCTGTCTCTTTTATGTCAGTCTCACACATGCCGCCTACTAACAGTCTGACTAACGTCGTTCACGAATTTTTCTTGTCACGCAAACTACCGGACCTTCTACTGGATTGTTTTGCCAGAGACCCAATACGGTATGTGTGTGTATCTCTAGCTGAACCGTTCCATATAGTGGATATTCTTTAATAACTTTAAATATTAATGTTTTTGTTTATTACTCTTCCCTTTCGTACCTTAGGTCAATAAACACTCTAGGTTGAATTTTTCCTATAATTACACACACACACACACACACACACACACACACACACACACACACACACACACACACACACACACACACAC
>JAOTRA010000016.1:467197-482060 GCA_026260255.1 Pseudolaguvia tuberculata | reverse complement strand
AGCGTACGACAGGGTTCCAAGAGAGGAGTTGTGGTATTGTATGAGGAAGTCAGGTGTAGCAGAGAAGTATGTGAGGTGTGCGAACTGGTTCAGAGGTGCATGGTTTGGACATGTGCAGAGGAGGGACATGCAGTATATTGGTAGGAGAATGCTGAGAATAGAATGGAGTAGCCAGGCAGGTGGAAAAGAGGAAGACTAAAGAGGAGGTTTATGGATGTATGTGAGGGAAGATATGCAGGCAGTTGGGGTGAAAGACACAGATGTAGTGGACAGTGTAGTGTGAAGAAGAGCGATTTGCTGTGGAGACCCCTAACGGGAACACCCGAAAGAAGGAGAGGAAGAACAATAATGAGCTGAAATGTGAAATATGGTAAGGATAAATATAAAGGCAAAAAGTATTTATTTATTCATTCATTCATTCATTAATCGTCTTATCCGCTAATAGGACCATAGGACCATCATCTTCTAAACCTGAAGTAAATGTTTGACATTATTTTACATAAACGTTCATAGATCAACAAACGGTTTCTTTAGAATTCATGAGCTTTTAACTCTTATGACTACATCAACCTTTCAAACGTGCAAAGTCCAGAAGGCTGCACTACATCATCCACACCATCCTGATCACTTTCTAAACGAGGGCTACACCGATTAATCACCAACATTGCAGATTGGCGGAAGAATCGGGGATGTTTGGATATTTGAATATCACCTAAAGTTTTATGATCAGGATTTATATAAAACACTATCATTAACCGTGATGGTGTTTACGACGTTGGACTATTAATTTGAAGATCGTCTTCATACCAAATTAGCATCACGGGACCATGGGTCAGTTGCATAAAAGAGATAAATATAAGTCGCTCTGGATAAGGATGTGGTAGATGGTCCTAATACCTTCCGCACTAACTCTATCATGAATGATCAAATAAACTGCACAATGATCCCTGATTTTACTTATTTACTTACAGCATTAATATAGCCATTTATTCTTAACGGATTTAATAGATGCAAGATGAAAAATGATGAGCTCCACCATCCCTCTGCTCCCATTACAGGACGCCACAGCGGATCATTCTTCTCCACACTACCCTGTCCTCTACATCTGCCTCTTTCACCCCAACTACCTTCATATCTTCCCTCACCACATCCATAAACCTCCTCTTTAGTCTTCCTCTTTTCCTCCTACCCGGGACCTCCATCCTCAGCATTCTCCTACCAATATACTGCATGTCCCTCCTCTGCACATGTCCAAACCATTTCAACCTAGTGTCCCTCATCTTGTCTCCAAAACATCCTACATGCGCCGCCAATCAAACTCAATTAATATCCAGTATGGGTGGACCTCTAATCTGAACCCTGCTGCTGTTAATCACTGTTGCCCCACATTACAAATATCGGGGCTTCACCGCATACAAATCTATTGTTCCTGTTCTGGTGTACTTCAATTTATTGGCCCAAACATCCTAAAACAATCCCTAAATGGCTCCTACCTACAGCTAGACAGCGTCCACCATTCTTATACTCTTCCTAGTTCACTTATAGAGTAATCAATAAAAGAAATGGCTGGGCAACACTACGCAGGGTTGAGTCAAAGCTGGACACCCAGTGCACTATGTAGTGTCCCAAGGATGCCAAGCCTACCACTTAGCACTGTTAAATACCCTAGCATAGCCCGACTAATACAAGAAATATATATAATACAAATACATGCAAGTCTCTCTGGAGAAGGGTGTCTACCAGATACTACCAGGGTATCTACAGTACATAAAGCACCCCGGATTACATCCTATTGGAAATGCACTACACTATGGAGTGTTCTGAAGCTACCACTTCACTACACTGTATCCAAAAATGCAGTAAGAGAGGAGAGAAGATTAGAACCCAACACAAACCTCATTGGTGTCTATAGGAAGGGTACACCTTTGGACACCAGTTGGACAATCCCAAAGCCTATTCGTTATATATAAAGCATTAGAACCGTAAGATAGAGACTATGAACGACTAATTCAGGGCGCACAATGGTTATGAGGTCGAATCCCAAACCGCTTCCCAAAGGACATACAGTTTACTATAAAGCACACAGAGGCTCGCACGCTCTGCTTATGATGCTTACAGTAAGCGTAATAAGCGCTCACACGGTTTACTTAACAGGAAAACAAGTTCAGATGTGAAATAAGGAGAATAAATATATCCGAAAGCACAAAGTATCTTATATATAATCCGATATTTATAGTTAACATTTCGCCTCAGACTTTTGACCCCACCGCCGCCCCGTACCCCCCTCTCCTCTAACCACAAAAGCTTTGAAACAGCGTTTAAAGTAAAATAAAACCGCCAGCCATTTATTGTTCTTTAAACACTCACCTGTTTTGCTTTGGTCGTGTTTCTCTAGTCGGAACATTTCCCGCTGAGCCGCAGCGTAGCGAGTAGCGGCTACTCTGCGCCAGAAACCCCGAGTGCTGAGGAACGCAGCTAATGGCCACGCCCCGGAAATTACGTCACGGCACGAGAAGAGTCAACTGCAAAGTTGAACGCATGAAAAGAAAATAATAAAAATAACAACAACAACAACAACAACAACAATAATAATAATAATAATAATAATAATAATAAATATCTATTTTGAATATATCTATTATTTAAATTTTTATTAATATTATATTTTTAATTTGTTTGTTTTTCTATATTTCATATTTTTTAGATGTGTTTATTAATTTTGGTTTATTATAGTTTATGCTTATGCTGATTTTTAGATTTACTTTTTTATGCTCAATAAGGTTTCAGTAAAATGGTTTCTTGCGTGAATGTGTTATGTACCTTGTATGATTGTACGACTTAAAATAAATTAAATAAATTAAAAATGTTGATCAATAATGAATGAATGAATGAATGAATGAATGAATTTAAACTAATGTGGTAACTATGGTAAGAACATTTTTATAGATCTTTAATTTTTAACTGGCTTAAAGAAATGGAAATATATGTTTGAATGTTTTGTTTTCATAGAATTATGTAATTGATATGTAATAATTAAATAAAGATTAAAATGTATGTCGCAAGAAAACTAAACGCGCATGTGCAGAAATCAGCGCCGGCGCAGTTTACATCTCGCAGAATCTCGTTGGAACCATCGCGATATGTAGTATAAGGAAGTGGTGGCTCCATGTGCGCGTGTGTCTGGTAGATGCGTGAGTGATCTCGGATTCTTTGCTTTTCGGAACATTTTTCACGTTCATTAATTATGGCGACGTACCGGAAAAAAGTGGATAATCGTATTCGTGTTCAGATCGAGAATGGATTTGTGCAGCGGCATCGTACCATGTTTGTGATTGTGGGTGATCACGGCAAGGATCAGGTTGTAATTCTGCACCACATGTTGTCCAAGGCCTCGGTTCGAGCTCGACCGTCAGTCCTTTGGTGTTATAAGAAGGAACTTGGCTTCAGCAGTAATCGTAAGAAACGAATGCGGCAGCTGCAGAAAAAAATCAAAACCGGCACTCTGAACCTAAAACAGGACGACCCTTTTGAGCTCTTCATCGCCGCTACGAACATCCGCTACTGTTACTACAATGAAACACACAAGATTCTCGGTAACACATTTGGCATGTGTGTGTTACAGGATTTTGAAGCCATAACTCCCAACCTTCTGGCTCGTACCATTGAAACAGTGGAGGGTGGTGGAGTTGTGGTCATATTGCTCAGGACCATGAACTCACTTAAACAGCTGTATACAATGGCAATGGACGTCCATTCCCGCTACCGGACAGAGGCTCATCAGGATGTTGTGGGAAGATTCAATGAACGTTTCATACTGTCTCTTTCCTCTTGCAGGACATGTGTCGTCACCGATGATCAACTCAATGTTCTGCCCATCTCTAAACATATTGCGAACATCAAACCTGTGCCGCCTAAATCACAGGACGATCCTCTGCCACCCCAAGAGCTGGAACTTAAGGAGCTTAAGGAATCTCTGCAAGACACGCCGTCGGTGGGTTCTTTAGTTGAATGCTGTAAAACCATGGACCAGGCCAAAGCGGTATTAAAATTCATCGAAGCCATTTCTGAAAAGACTCTGAGGAGCACTGTAGCACTTACAGCTGCCAGAGGGCGGGGCAAATCCGCAGCGCTCGGCTTAGCTATCGCAGGGGCTGTTTCGTTCGGCTATTCCAACATATTTGTTACATCACCCAGTCCGGACAATTTGCACACATTGTTTGAATTTATATTCAAAGGCTTGGATGTGCTTCATTACCAAGAACATCTGGATTACGAAATTGTCCAGTCTATAAATCCCGAGTTTAATAAAGCTGTGGTCCGAGTTAACATCTTCAAGGAACATCGCCAGACCATCCAGTACATCCACCCTGCTGACGCTGTCAAACTGGGTCAGGCAGAGCTGGTGGTCATCGACGAGGCCGCTGCTATCCCTTTACCATTAGTAAAAAATCTGCTTGGGCCGTACCTTGTGTTTATGGCTTCCACGATCAATGGATACGAGGGTACAGGGCGCTCTCTTTCACTTAAACTGATACAACAGCTGCGGCAGCAAAACGCAGACAGCCAGCAGAGTCTCTCGGCAGAAAACCAAGCCCGGAGTACGGCCAGGCTGGCATCCGCTCGCACGCTGCATGAGGTTACCCTTCAAGAGTCCATCCGGTATGCGCACGGCGATCCGGTTGAGAAATGGTTAAACGAACTCTTGTGTCTGGACTGCTTGAGTGTGCCGCGCATCATTTCTGGCTGTCCGTTGCCAGAAACTTGCGATCTGTATTACGTAAATCGGGACACCCTGTTCTGTTACCATAAAGCGTCCGAAGCCTTTCTCCAGCGACTCATGGCGCTCTACGTTGCGTCTCATTATAAAAACACCCCGAACGACCTGCAGATGCTTTCGGATGCTCCGGCTCACCATCTCTTCTGCTTACTACCTCCTGTTCCACACACAAACAACTCTTTGCCCGAGGTCCTTGCAGTCGTTCAGGTGTGTTTGGAAGGAGAGATTTCCCAACATTCCATCCTAAATAGCTTGTCCAGAGGAAAGAAGGCTTCCGGAGACCTCATCCCTTGGACGGTATCTGAGCAATTTCAAGATTCTACATTCGGCAGCCTGTCGGGTGCAAGGGTGGTGCGAATTGCGGTGAGCCCTGACTACCAGGGGATGGGTTATGGGAGCCGGGCTTTGCAGCTCCTGCAGCAGTACTATCAAGGACAGTTTACTGACCTGGATGACAGTCAGTCAACCCCAGTTGCGTTTAACTCTGTCAGCAGTGAGGCCATGAGCCTATTGGAGGAGGTCGTATCACCTCGTACAGATTTACCGCCGCTGTTGTTGAAGCTGAATGAGAGGACTGCTGAGAGACTGGACTACTTGGGTGTGTCGTATGGCCTCACGAGCCAGCTGCTTAAATTTTGGAAAAAGGCTGGATTTATTCCAGTGTATTTACGACAAACTCAAAATGACCTGACTGGTGAGCACTCCTGTATAATGCTAAAAGAATTGAGCACGGAAGATTCGGCAGAACGAATTCAGTGGCTGCCGGCTTTCTGGAAAGATTTTCGACGGAGATTTCTTTCATTGCTCTCCTACCAGTTTAGCACATTCAGTCCTCCATTAGCGTTAAACATCCTACATAACAAAAATACCAAAGACGACTGCTCAAGAACTCTAACTGTCGCAGAACTAACAGCCCAGTTCACACCTTATGATCTGAGACGTCTGGAAATGTACTCCCGAAACATGGTGGACTACCACCTGATTATGGACATGGTCCCTGCCATAGCACGAATGTTTTTCCTTAAACAGTTGGGAGATCTCTCGCTGTCTGTGGCACAGTCTGCTCTGCTTTTGGGAATCGGTTTGCAGCACAAATCAGTCGATAGTCTAGAGAAAGACATTAAACTCCCCACTTCTCAGCTCATGGGCCTGTTCAACCGACTCATGAGGAAAGTAGTACAGTTGTTCACCGTGATCCAGGAAAAGGCAGTGGAGGCTCAAATGGCTCCCATCAAAGAAGTCACTATGGAACCGACCAACCAGGCGCTGCACAAAGAACTAGCTGAGGCTGCCAAAGCATTCGAAGAGAAACACAAGGAGGACATGCAGAAGATTAAGGACATGGATCTTTCTCAGTATATGATTCGGGGGGATGATGACGAGTGGGCGCAGGTGCTTGAGAAAGCAGGACAAACTGCGATTGTGAGCATCAAGAGTGACAAAAAGCGCAAACTGGAGGAAGAAAACAAGAAAGAGTGGCAGGATAAAAAGATGAAAAGCGGCAACAAGAAAAAGGGAAAATTTTCTAAGAAATCATAATTACTAGGAAACAATTAGAAAAGCAAATTTAATTATACAACATCTATAATAAAGAAAAACATCTTGATCATAGTGCAGCAAGGTTACTATAGTGTTGTTCCGACGTATTACTGGTATTAATTGTCTCCTTCCAGCTCTAGTGTCATTCCGAGGTTACTATGTGGAGGTTCGATTTGTGTGCCTATTTGATTGGATGTTATCTCCTGTGCTTTACAGAAATTCTCCACCCATATTGGTGTCCCTAATTCAAACAAAGTGTATGGATGATTACTAAATATTTCTTTTTTAAAAAAAAAACCCCCGTAAATAATACACTGCTCTAAAATGTGATTTAAGATTTTTGTTCTGATCTTTTGTTCTGAAATTGTTTCCTTTGTTCTTATTAAAAAAAAAAAAAAGGAATAAGTGAAATGTGCGGGGGAGTAAAGAACTATGTAATGGATTTTAAACCTGCAACTTTTTGAAAAGAAATACATTACTTTAACCATTTCCTTATCACGGTGTAGTTTTTCTTGTGTGTGAATCGATAACAGCATTTTATTTGTATTGCATCTGTTAAATAAATCGGTAATTTTTTTGCAGATATTGTCCCTGCAAATAAAAATATATAATTATTTATTTTTTATTTTAATGTTCATTGTTTTAGGGCAGCACGGTGGCATAGTGTTTAACACAATCACCTCACAATAACGAGGTCCCGGGTTCGGTTCCCGGGCGGGGATCTTTCTGTCTGGAGTTTGCATGTTTTCCCTGCGCTTGCATGAGTTTTGTTTTGGGTACTCCGGTTTCCTCCCACAGTCTAAAAACATGTACATTAGGTTGATTTGGAGATTCTATATTGTCCATAGGAGCGAATGTGTGTGAGTGGTTGTCCGTCTGTGTGGCCATGCTATGGACTGATGACCTGTCAGGGGTGTACCCCTGCTTCTCGTCCTAAGTGTACTGAGATCGGCACCAGCAGACCCCGAATTAAGGAATAAACTGGTAAGAAGATGAATGAATATTCTGGTATTTCAACATAGTTTAATTAGTATGTTGTTTATAACTATTTAGTGACAAATATTGATTAATATGCTTTAATATAAATAATAATATCAATGTCTTTGGGTCATGCCCGGAAAGATAAGATCCTGGCTAATGGAAGCTGTTTCTTCTGCAGGTTGACTGGGCAGTCACATAGACATAAGGTGCGGAGCTTGGAGTCAAGTCGATGCTACTCCACAACAAGAAAAGCTACTGTGACCTAATTAAATTTTTACTAGTGTACTGGTATATTGCATATAAAAATTTACTTAAATAAAATTTTACAATGCAAATATTTTTCAAATCTGTAAAGTAAAAAGTTTAAAATGGATATGTTTGTGAACGTAGTGGACTAAGTACAGGATATACATGGTGTAAATGAAATGATGTAAATTTAAAGTAATTTAATTTTAGTTTATTTTATGTTATATTTAATAATTAACAATTTGAAGCCAAAATTTAACTTTTAACCGAATTTTAAACGTATACACAATTCTCAATATAAATATATTTTATATTAATAAAAAATAGTAGTTAGTAATATTTGTCTACTTTTGTTAATGACGTAACAGAGTTTAAACGTATAACCAAACAGACGTAATAATAATCCTGTCCATTTATATCCGGTTTTAGTCGAGCAATGATGACATCATTGCGTGGCGTATTTATAAACGTTACTTTATGACAAATTTTAAGGGCTTAAGAAATTTTTTTTTACTACATTTATAAATTAAATATTTATTTCTTTTACTTTATCTTTTGTTTTAGACGATACGATAAGTGAATGACAGCGACGATGACGTCATAAATGTGCGACAGCTACTCGCGCCATGTGAAGTAATGTAAAGTGTTTGTTTTTATTAATTTGCGAGTATACGATCAGTATCATCGATTATGTCTGTTACAGCGAGGTGGTGCAGTTGTTGGAGGGTGTTTGGGTCGAGAGTTAACCCCCGGGTGTTTGGATACTTGGGTTCGCCAGTGAGGGTCACGCAGACAGGAAACGGAAGACGGACATTATTGACTTCATGTGCGCCTCTGTTATTACAGAATAGTTTTTCTTCCGATAAGTTGGGCTTTCGGCGGACATTTCAAAGCGCCGCGGTGTCATGGAGCGACGAAGTGGGTGCGGTTCAGTCAAAGCATTATCATTTAGTGTATACATGCAAAGTAAGTGAATGGAGTGTAAAAAACACACACAGTGGTTTCCGAATCACATAACCAATGAAATCTTGTGCTAATATTATTACCTGACGTTTCCTTATTCCCATATGACGTCACGGCATGACGTCACCCTAGGAAGTTGTTAGGGTTTTTAGGATTTGGTAGACGCAGTTATCTGTATAAAGCTTATCTTTATGATGGTGTTAGGGTTTTTTTTAATATCCAGCTGAACGGTTGTGAGTTAAGGGCCTTGCTCAGGGGCCCAACAATGGCAGCTATGGCTATCTGGAAATGTTGTGTCCAGGGCGCCTGGTGGCGTAGTGGTTTGCACAGTCGCCTTGCAGGAGAAGGTTCTGGGTTCTGTGTGATGTTTGCATGTTCTCTGTACGCTTGCTTGGGTTTTTTCCAAGTACTCCGGTTTCCTCTTAACATTAGGTTGATTGTTTATGTGTGGCCCTGATATGGACTGGCAACTGAGACCCTGAATTAGGGAATAAGCGGGGTAAGAGATGAATGAATGAATAAATGTTCTGGTCAGCACTTCCCTTCAGGTAGATGTAATGCATTTTGTAGGTAATTAAAATGGATTAATAAAGATAAAGCCGATTTTTCTTTAGGGAAATGGGTTGGGTATCTGGGTATCGATTAGTAAACAAACCTTTGGGCTCAAATGTTTGTGGACACCTTATTGTGTCTTTAGCCAACTCTTATTCTCTGTTTGTGACTCCAGGTCTGTTCCACACGTTCGATGAAGAAGATCTCCAAGACGGCGTATCACAGCGGCATCGTTATAGTAACCTGTCCTGGCTGTAAGAATCATCACGTCATCGCAGATAACCTGGGATGGTTTTCTGATCTGGAAGGAAAGCGGTACATGTCTTTCCATGCAGATGTTCACTGACAGACTATTACAGTCGTGTGTATTTTCCTCTTCTTTTGGCTGCTCCCGTTAGGGGTGCCCGGAGCGGATTAGGCTTTTCTCCACCTGTATATCTTCCTTCACCACATCCATAAACCTATACCTTAGTCTTCCTCTTTTCCTCCTGCCCGCCACCTCTATCCTCAGCATTCTTCTACCAATATATTGCATGTCCCTCCTCTGCACATGTCCAAACCATCTCAACCTAGTCTCCCTCACTTTGTCTCCAAAACATCCTACATGCACCGTCCCTCTAGTTCCCCCCCACACGCGGCATGTAAAGGCACGGCAGAAACACCACCTGCACTTAGTCTACGCAGGATTTCATATATAATCTCAGATAAGACCCAGTGCTTTTCATTCTGGAAGTGTGAAAGGTTTTTCTACCTGAGTTTTTAAAGTCGGGTGTAAACCAAAATTCATTCAACTACCAACCCGCTAATTCCTTTATTCTGGGTCATAGGAGTCTGTTTAAGCCTATCCCAGCTAATCAAACTAATTTACATATAATTTCCGCACAGGGATTGAACCCGGGGCATAAAATTGACATTTAGAGCAGTTGGCAAACACCCTTATCCTGAGCGACTTACAACTGAGCAATATGGGGTTAAGGGCCTTGCTCAGGAGCCCACAGTGGTTGCTCGATTGTGCTGGTGTTTGTATCAGTCCAACACCTTAACCACTAAGCCACCACTTCTGCCACCTTCTTGTTGTGGCTAGGCTGACCACTACACCGCCCGTCTAATAAACTTTGCCCATATCAACTTAGAAGAATGTCCAAGTCTTTCTACTACTAATAATAAACGATGGAATCAGTGTTAAATACCAGGCTGAAAAGAAATCATCATAAAAAAAAAACTAGATAAGCCTCTTGAAATTATTGTAGTGAATTGAGGCCCACCCAGCCCACTGTAAATGGTTACCAATTCCCAAATAAAGCTGAGGAAGTAAAATATATTTGATGTAAATCTAAAATATAAATGAGAAAAGTCTTGTTGAGTATTGTCTGTAACAGCTCTGTGCTTTGCAGAAACATTGAGGAGATTCTGGCTGCCAAGGGGGAAAAAGTGAAGCGTATTTCCGCCGACGCCGCCATAGAAATCGTTTCCCAGGAGACGATTAAAGAAGCGATGCAGAGCAGCGAAGACCAAGAGCGAGCTCCCGTAGAAAACTCTGAGAAATCCTGATTCCTCTGAAGGAAATATTAACCGGACGTGGGAATCTCAGTGGTGTTTATGGTAGCGGTGTTGGTGTAAATGTGCTGGGGTAAATGAAAGTGTTTAAAATAGAAGGAAGGTTTTTGTTGTTTCATATGAATTTGTTGGTTTTAAATAAACAAATATAAAAAAAGGGAGAATATCAGAATATTTAGTTAGCTCCTTGTTCATTATTTTATATATGAGCTACCAATTCTCTTTATTATATCCTGATCCTAATTATAAAAACTGTGCAAAATTGTTTGCTCTTAATACTACTTTGCATATTAATATACTACCTGACATAATTTTGGCGAATTGAAAAAGCAATTAAACAGTTTTTATATTTATTTTAGTTTCATATTTATTTTATCGCCCTGTGATGGACTGGGGGGTGGCGCTGTGGTGTAATGCTTAGCACGGTTGCCTCACAACAAGAAGGTCCCGGATTCGATTCCCAGGGGATCTTTCTATGTGGAGTTTGCAGGTTCTCCCCGTGCTTGTGTGGGTTTCCTCCACCCTACTCCGTTAGGTCTCCTTTCGGCTGCTCCTGTTATGGGTCGCCACAGCGGATCACTCTTCTTCACACTACCCTGTTTTCTACATCTGCCTCTTTCTACCTGCATATCTTCCCTCACCACATCCATAAACCTCCTCCTTGGTCTTCCTCTTTTCCTCCTACCCCCCACCTCCATCCTCAGCATTCTTCTACCAATATACTGCATGTCCCTCCTCTGCACATGTACAAACCATCTCAATCTAGCCTCCCTCACATGTTTTGGAGGAAATTGGAGTCCGCGGAGGAAACCCACACAGCAAAATGCAGATTAAATCTAGATTAAGATATTTAAAAACACACAGAAATCTGATGGTCAGGTGACTTTTGGAAATGTAGTGTATGCAGAGAATAGAGCTGAAAGATAAATCGGAATGATTAACAATGTGGACAAATATGCTTACCAAAACCATTGGTACATTCCTGCAATAGCACGGTTAAACCAGTGTGGCGCTGTAAAGCAATAGAAAGTGCATGAGTCTTTATTTTAGATTACATTTAAAGAATGTTTAATATGAGCAAGAGGTTTGTTGATGGTAAAACTAAAAATAAATAAATAAATAATATAAAAAGCAATACTTGTTAGTAATATTGTTTTTAAACTGGAATTTCCTTCTTAGGTGGCCCGCTGGCGTAGTGGTTAACACGGTCGTCTCGCAACAAGAAGGTCCCGGGTTCGATTCCTGGGCCAGGTATCTTTCTGTGCAGAGTTTGCATGTTCTCCCTGTGCTTGCGTAAGTTTCCTCTGGGTACTCCAGTTTCCTCCCACAGTCCAAAAACATGTACTTTGGTGATTCTAAATTGCTTATAGGAGTGAATGTGTGTGTGGTTGTTTGTCTATGTGTGGTCCTGCAATGGACTGGTGACCTGTCCAGGGTATAATCCTGCCTCTCACCCTATGTACGGTGCGGTAGGCTCCAGCTGATGCCCTTGACCCCAAATGAGGAAAGATATGAATAAATAATAACAGCACAAGCCAGATAAATTGCTGATTAATTAATTAATCATTGTAATAATCAATAATTATTTGGACTATTAAAGTAATTTAGCAGATGGTCGTATCCATTTTACATCATTCTGCCTACAACTGAGCAATTATGGGTTAAGGGGCCTTTTTCACAGGCCCAGTAGTGGCAACTTGGTGGTTAGCCTAGCACCATAACCACCTTGAAAACACACAACCAGAACTTTTATCCAGCTGCAGCATAAAGCCATCCTACAGGAGTCTCGTACCAAACGTTACTATACTGGGGCGTTACAATAGACAGGAGGTCACCTGTCACTTGGTGGGTTTCCACTGACAACTGAATCAGCAGAAGAATGCTTCATGGGCTCTATGGACTTCATGGTTTCCATGGCTAAGCAGCCTTGATAAAGTGCTACATCACCATATGTACCAAAAAGTGGTAGACAAGAAAACACACTGTCGGGACCAATCAATAAGAAAATGGTGAAACCGGATTTGGTAGAAAGCAGGAAAAATACCAAATAACTACTTTTAGTAGAGCAGGAATAACATTCATTCACTCATTCATCTTCTAACCTGCCTATTCCCTAATTCACGGTCACAGGGTCTGCTGGAGCCTATCCCAGGACACCTAAAAAACGAAAGGAAAGGGTATAGCCTGGACAGGTTGCCAGTCCATCGCAGGGCCACACATAGATGAATAACTACACTCACACTCACTTCTATGAGTCACTTCAATTTAGAGCCACCAATCAACCTAACCTGCACATTTCTTGAAATGTGGGAGAAAACCGGAGTACACAGAGGAGAAAATGCAAACTCGGCACAGGAAATGGAACCCGGGACAGAAAGACCTATTTTAGAATGGTTAAGTTTCACTTTAAATTAATTTCTTTCTATTTTTTAATGTTACTGCTCGACCAACGAATTGGTTTCTTCCAATATGGCGCTGCGAAGCAGCAGCTAGGCAACGCCGCTAAACTAGTAGTATTGTAGACCGATGACGCATTGGCGCCCTCTGGTGGAATTACAGTGGAAATACAGTCACGTCGCATGACTCAGCGACATTGCGCGGAAACACAACGACCTTTAATCGTTTCACAGACACACACAACAATGTACCCCCGCCTCCCCATACACCCCCCCCCCCAACGATGTGTGACGCAGTAAACTAGATTAATTTCTCGGTTAATGCAAAAAACAATCACATCTGGAATTTAAGTAAACTGCTTATTACGTCACAGCCATCACATTCCGCGCTCATCTCGTTCTTATCTGTTTATTCGCGTACTCCGGACGTGTCCGAAACCAAACTCACTTCACTCTGTAGGTCGCCTATTGGTAGCGCTAAATGGTGCTTCTCTGTGTTCCCTACGAAGTGCAATACATTGCGATTTTGAGCGGCGCCAGTACGCAGTCAGTTCTTGATGTTTGCGTCAGGCCCGATGCGCACAGTATCCTTAGAGTTGCGGCTGTTTTGATCAATTTAATGCGCTTTAATAGGGCAATTTTGCGGCTGTTTATTACAAAGCCACGTCGCAGCACCATGGAGGTGTGTGAGGCTCTGGGTGAAGGCGAGCGCCCGCGACACCGGCCTTTTCTTATCGGGGTTAGTGGAGGAACCGCCAGCGGAAAGGTAACACACACACACACACACACACACACACACACACACACACACACACACACACACACAGTATGTGCTGCAGGGAGTTAGTAACATCTGGACTGGGTCAATGGTCAATGCGACACTGTGCACTAGTATCAACTGGCTTGAATGACAACAACATCTGGATTAATTGGTGAGCATGTGAGCGAGCATGTGAGTGAGTGAGTGAGTGAGTGAGAGTGAGTGAGTGAGTGTGAGTAAGCATGTGAATCAGTGAGTGAGTGAAAGCGTGTGTGTTAATGAATGTGACTGAGTGAGCGTGTCAGTTATCGAAAATGTGAGTGAGAGTGAATAAGTGTGAGTGAGCGTGTGAGTGAGAGAGTGAGTGTGAATGAGTGTGAGTGAGTGAGCGTGTGAATGAGTGAGTGAGTTAAGCGTGTAAGTGAGAGAGTGAGTGAGTGAGCATGTGAGTGAGTGAGTGTGAATGAGTATGAGTGAGTGAGTGAGCGAGTGAGTGAGTTAGTGAAAGCGTGTGAGAGAGTGAGTGAGTGAGCATGTGAGTGAGAGAGTGTGAATGAGTATGAGTGAGCGAGCGAGCATGTGAATGAGTGAGTGAGTTAGTGAAAGCGTGTAAGTGAGAGTGTGGATATGAGTGAGTGAGGATGTGAGTGAGAGTGAATGAGTATGAGTGAGTAAGCGAGTGAGTTAGTGAAAGCGTGAGAGAGTGAGAGAGCATGTGAATGAGTTAGTGAGCATGTGAGTGAGTGAGAGTGTGGATATATGTGAGTGAGAGAGTGAATGAGTGTGAGTGAGTGAGTGAGTTAGTGAAAGCGTGAGAGTGAGTGAGCATGTGAGTGAGTGAGAGTATGAATATGAGTTAGTGAGCATGTGAGTGAGTAAGCGTGTGAATGAGTGAGTGAGTTAGTGAGCATGTGAGTGAGTGAGTGAGTGAGTGAGTGAGAGAGTGAGAGAGTGAGAGAGTGAGTATATAAAGAAGTTTGTAGTATAAACGTTTATAAGCAGGTTATAACAGCACAGACTCACAGACTCACAGCCGCCTACAGTTTAAGAGTTTATAGCTAGAATAAATGTTGTTTCCTGTCTGTCTGTCTA
>JAOTRA010000016.1:359314-375609 GCA_026260255.1 Pseudolaguvia tuberculata | reverse complement strand
ATATAATGTGTGTGTGTGTGTCCCTTTTTTCTTTTTGATTTTATCCTCACCAATTCTTACTTCCTGACTGTGTCTTTTTGTCCACTTCCCTTCCCCCCCTCTCTCTCTCTCTTAGGGCAGTATGGGTTTGTGTCCTCTGCTCCTGTTGATTGCTTTGGCCTCTGGTTGGGCCCAGGAACCCCCCAATGTCTCTGGTGAGATCATTTTTATATAATAATAATATTTACATTACTATTGGGTTACATAGTTCATGTCAGCAAAAGTTTTGTTTTTTAATAGCTGAATTAAATGTTTAATTGTTACCTTTCATCAACACACTTGTTCGTTCTCCTGGAACTCTCGTTTCTTACGCCACTGTTATGGAATAACATTTCAGCGTTACATCATTTACATCTGATTGGACATACATTTTCCATTCTGCTTATTTATTAAACCAAGTCAAATCATTTGTCTAAACTCTGCCTCATGTATTATTGCGTAATCATTAATCCTGCAGGAAATTAATATTTAATAACAAACCTGCATGGTTAGGATCATTAATAACAGAGTGGAATAAACATGACTGTTTTGCTCTGAAATGCTGATTTGTGTCCGCAGTTTAACTGGATGATACAGTAGATCTAAATTTCTTTAAGAATTATTGTTCATGTGTTTATAACAGGGTTATAAACGGATAAACACAACAGAACAAAGGTGTAAAGGAAATAAACAGTGGCTTGGTGCTTAAGGTGTTGGACTGATACTAGAAAGATCACCGGTTCCGGGAATTAAACCCGGGACCTCTTGTTGTGAAGCGACTGTGCTAATCACTATGCCAAAAGGACTCGAACCTACAATCCTCAGCTCCAAAGGCTGATGTCTTACCCATTAGGCCACTGAGCCCCACACTTTAGAATAATAATAGTGTAAATTACAAAGAAAATCAATGCAAATTATAATTTTACTATTACAGCTTTACCTGAGTTAGCATGAAACTAAACTCTATCTACATGGATGAACAACCATTGGAAACCGGGCAAACTCGGCACAGAAAGATCTCCGGCACAGAAATCGAACCCGGGACCTTCTTGTTGTGAGGCGACTGTCCTAACCACTACGCCACCGCGCCGCCCATATGCGCAACAAACTGTTTATTCAATCGTCATTGTGTAACGTTGGCGTGCGTTTGATCCGCCTCACTTATTATTTGGCGTGAATGAAAGAACCGTGTTATTAATTCCCCCGCAGAGTCTTTAGACTGATAGTGTTTTCTTTCCATGGCGTATTGGAGCGGAATCAGGATGTTTTTATTGACTGACGCTTGTAATTATTAATATACTAGTAGCTATAGTTTCTACAGTAACAGGACATTTTTTATCTGTTTTATTAAAGCTTTTATTAAAGCTTTTTTCTCTTTTCATTTTATCTGAATATTAAGCTATGTATTTGATCTCTTTATGCTTTTTTGCTGTTTATATGGATCAAATCTCGGGCAAAAGTTCTGCAGTAACAGTCTGAAAAATAGTCATCTGGCTTTTGGATCCCGTGAAACAATAAAATTATTCTACATAATGTAAGTATTAAGGAATTGTTTGAAGACCACTCTTTCAGCTTTGCTTTTCATCTCTCGTTTTCTTAGATCAGAGTCAGAATGTGACTCTCAACCCCCCCACTCCTCCTCCTGCTCCCCCTATTACTCATAGCCCCGCTCCTTTACCCACAGCCCCGCCCACTAAGCAGGCCGTTATCATTGACACAACAAAAGTAACTTCAGAGCCGCCGGCTCCAAAGGACCCTATGGCCCCTCCCACCCCTGCTCCAGTTCTGCCTCCCAGCTCTAATCACACCAGTGCTCCCCCTGCTGGGCCTACCACCATGAGAGATGGAGGAACGGAGGACAAAATCACTCCCACTTCTGGTCCAACAACCCTGCCTGGTCCTTCCACAACTGAGACCTTTTCTTCTAGCTCCACTGAATTTGATTCGGGTTCTGATCGTAACAATACTCCAAATGCGAGTCTTCCTTCTACTGTTGTAGCCGGTATCACCACGAAGATGTCTAAAATCAACACCACGCCATACGTCAGTATTCCTCCAGGTAAGTTTGGGTATTGACTGACTTGTTGTTTTTAAATTGTGATTAGGGCACCAAATTTTTCCATTGGAATAAACTGGAGATCCTAGTGAAGGGCGGGGCGGGGGCGTAGTGGTTAGCACGGTCGCCTCACAACAAAAAGGTCCCGGGTTCAATTCCTGGGCCAGGGATCTTTCTGTGTGGAGTTTGCATGTTCTCTCCGCGCTTGGGTGGGTTTCCTCTGGGTGCCTAGGTTTCCTCCCACAGTCCAAAAACATGCAGGTTAGGTCAATTGGTGATTATCAATTGTAGTGAAGTTTTCAACTATGAATATTTTCTGTTTTGAATAATAGTTTTTTCTCTGTAATTAAGGTATCATTTTTCATGCCTTTTTGTCCCTGTAGGTGGAGGTGGAGGAGGTGAAGGTAAAAAAACAATTGCTTCCATGAACTATGTTTACTTTACCAACAGTATGAAGTGTAGTGTAGGAATATCCATAAGACCAGGAAGGGGACTCTTATTTATGTTCCTCTCAAAGGAAAGATTGCTGTCAAAAACACACCTAACTAAATTCTTTTTTGGCATATTCCCCATCTTAGTAAGTTGGGGGTCTGAACACCGGGTCAGCTATTGTACAGCGCCCCTGGAGAAAGAAGGGTTAAGGGTCTTGCTCAAGGATCCAACAGTGGCGGACTTGAGCCAAGGTCTTCCTTGACGGTGGTGAGGCTTGAGCCCAGGTCTTACTGGTCAACCGATCGACAACTCAGCACCTTAATCACTGAGCCACCGCTGTCCCGCTTGCGTGGGTTTCCTCCGGGTGCTCCGGTTTCCTCCCACAGTCCAAAAACATGTACATAAGGTCGATTACTTTAGGTTCTAAATTGCCCATAGGAGAGGATGTGTGTGGGAATTGTTTGTCGGTGTGTGGCCTTGAGATGGACTGGCGACCTGTCCAGTGTGTAGCCCTGACTCTCGCCATGTGAGCTGGTCTCGCAGACCACCGTGACCCCTAATTAGGGAATAAGCGGGTCTGAATAAATGAATGATATGCATTGTGCATTAGATGTTGGGAAGTTTAATAATCCAGTGAAAGTCTATCATTTGTACGTTGTTTTTAGGTTTGTTATAAACATGTCAAACATGTTTATGTTGTTGTAGCTTTAACACAGATTCATTGGACTTAATTGTGTATGTAATGTTGTATTTATTGTCTATTAGAAATTGTGTATCATATTTTACTCTGATTCACAAACTTACAAAATCAACACACATCATTACATCATCATCTAATCATTCCCTATTCTGGGCTCACCCTGGACCACTGTATTGTAATTATATTGTATTGTGCTAATCACTACACCACCGCACCACCCTCAACATAATCATTCAAGATTATTGATATTTATTAATATTCTGCACTATAGCAGGGTTTGAATTCCATAAGAATGAGCAGTGTCGCATCGCAGTAATAAGATCCTGGGTTAGAAGAGGAAATAATGGATTCGTCTGTTGAGCACCTCTGTGTATTTACTGTTGTTTTAATAGCGTACACACTGCCTGCTGCTTACATATATTATTAGTGTTTTTAAAAAAAAATAATAAACCTTTTTTTTCTTGCCCTTGTTGGACCTTTTGTGCATCAAGACACCGCAATTATTGCAGTGACTGTGGCCCTATCATCTCTCCTGGTCATCATCTTTATCATCATCATCCTCTACATGCTCAGGTCAGCTCACAGACTCAATAAAACACACACACACACATACACACTCATGCTTTTTGTCTGTGTGAAAGGGTTACTGATCGATCCTGCAGCAGTGTTTTATGTTTTAGTTTTCTTCCTGGCAGGAGATAAAGCTCGCTCATACTTAATGCAAAGTTGATGTTTTTTATTTGTATCTGTGTTGTAACAGGTTTAAGAAGTACAAGCAGGCAGGAAGTCATTCAACCTCTTTCAGACTGACTAATGGCAGGACAGATGACACAGGTGTGCTGTGCGTGTGTGTGTGTGCTGTGTGTGTGTGTGTGTGTGCTGTGTGAGTCTGCATTTGGCTGTGGTTGATTTTGGGTCTGTATGTGTGTGTGTGGGCGGTGCGGTGGCGTAGTAGATAGCATGGTCGCCTCACAACAAGAAGGTCCGGGGTTCGATTCCTGGGCCGGGATCTTTCTGTGCGGAGTTTGCGCTTGCGTGGGTTTCCTCCAGGTACTCCGGTTTCCCCCCACAGTCCAAAAACATGTACATTAGGTTGATTTGGTGATTCTACATTGTCCATAGTGGTTTTGTGTGTGTGGCCCTGTGATGGACTGGTGACCTGTCCAGGGTGTACCCCTGCTACATTTCTGTATGTGCGTATATGTAAGAGCCAGAGATTTTTTTATTTCTGGGTTCATGTACACAACATGTATAGATTAGATTGTATTATTTCAGGATACAACAAAGTCTCTTGTTTTTCATTCTCTCCTGCTGACCTTTACATTTGATGCGGAAGTAAAGTATTTAATAATCATTTCATCTTTGTCTATTGCGTTCATTCTTTATCACATTGTTCTTCCTTTCTTCCTTTTCCTGTCAGTATGTTTAAGTTGGATTATTTTTTAATGCAGATATCAGATACTGATCAATTTGAAAAGATGATGTAATCGTGAGATTGTTTATTCAGTGACTTTTCATTTCTCTTTACAGCCAATGTTTCAATCCAATAATAATTCATAAAAGATTGCTATATGATTTATATGCTCATAAAAAAACGTCCTTTTACTTTGTAGAAAAATTTTTACAATTATTCATTTATAATTTTTAATATTTATTTAGAGACATTAATTTCATAGGATCGAGGGCTTTGATGAGGGCCCAGCAATCCAACAGCTTAACCAATGAGCCACCACCTTCGCATTACTTTACCTTTATGGCTGAAGCCTAGGAGGAATCATAGTGAGATGATTTTTATGTTTGTGTCAATTGCTGCCTTTTTTTTCTTGAACCCGACTCTCCAGGTTCTTTTTCTCCTTCCGGAAACAGATTCTCGGTTAAATGTATTTGTACGATATACAGTATGTACCATACTGTATTTCTTTTTAAACTGTACTCTGGTGCCCACTGCTGGCCAAACTGTTGTGACTGCAAGCTAGTATCCATGCATCTGTGTCAGTTAATGAACTGTTCTCTCTCTCTCTCTCTCTCTCTCTTCCTTCCTGTTGCTTGCACACTTTTTCTTTCCATGCAGAGCTTCAGAGTGTGCCGCTGTTGGCTCGCTCACCCAGCACAAACCGAAAATACCCTCCCCTTCCAGTGGACAAGCTGGAGGAAGAGATGAACCGCCGCATGGCTGATGACAATAAACTCTTCCGTGAGGAGTTTAATGTAAGCACACACACACACACACAAGTAAGGTCATAACAGCACATAATAAAATAAAATTTTAAGCTTTTAGCTTATTACCTAATTCAGAGTCACTGGTGCCTATCCCAGCGCACATAGGTGGAAAGGCAGGGATTACACCCTGGACGGGTCACAAGTCCATCACAGGGCCACACATAGCCAAACAACTATTCACACACGCATTCACTCATATGGGAAATTTAGAATCACCAATCAACCTAATCTGCATGTTTTTTGACTGTGGGAGGAAACCCACAGAAAGATCACCGACCCGGGAATCGAACCCGGGAGGCAACCATGCTAACCACTACGCCACTCCACTACACAAGCTTTTAGTTAATGGTTAAAATTTTGCCCATGTGCACCTCGACTGATTTCACAGATCATTCTTAGTGCTTTTTTTCCCTATTGTTTTGCAGGCGTTGCCAGTTTGCCCCATCCAGGCCTCATGTGATGCTGCATCTAAAGAAGAAAACAAGGAGAAGAACCGTTACGTCAACATTTTGCCCTGTAGGTCATTTTTACTCATTAAAATTAAATCACTTTAACTTTTTTGTTGTTGTTGGTTTTATAGTTTTTCTGTTTCACAATTAGAATAAACCATTAAGATTACAATTGTATAGTAAACCATTCAAATTATAGTGGCGAATCAGCAGACTGGGTTGGAAAAAGGGTTTTGGTTTTTACTTTGATTATTTATTATAATAATAATAATAATAATAATAATAATATTGTGGTTTTCCGTTTAGATGATCACTCCAGGTTGCATCTTTCCCCTCTAGAGGGCGTTCCAGACTCTGATTTCATCAACGCCTCCTACATTAACGTAAGTTGTATCAACAGCTGTCATTCACACACACTTACACACTTTAAAGTATCCGAGATAATAAACTAAAGGCATTTTCTCTCCGAACAGGGCTATCAGGAGAAAAACAAATTTATTGCTGCTCAAGGTAAATAGAAAAAAACCAAAAACCTATTGAAAAAATAATAAACACACAGGTGTGTGTGCGTGTGTGTGTGCGTGTGTGTGTGTCAGGGCCAAAAGAGGAGACGGTGAATGATTTCTGGAGAATGATCTGGGAGCAGAACACTGCCACCATTGTCATGGTGACCAACTTAAAGGAGAGGAAAGAGGTTTGAGCATTATATTGATGTAAAGAAATAAGGATTGAATGTTTCCGTAGTAGTAGCTTAGTGGTTAGCACTGTCCCCAGTAGATAGGGGTCTTTCTGTATGACGTTTCCATGGTCTTACGTGAGTTTACTCCGGATATCCTGGTTTCCTCCCACAGTCCAAAAACGTGTATTTTAGATTAACAAGCGATAAGTACAGCCTGCTGCTGGTATGGTGTTAAAACAAAAATAAATAATCCCGTTGTAGTAGAGGGAAGGGATGAGCTGTAATAATATTTGTCTCCATGTGTGACCCAGTCACAGCTCACATTGAGCAAAAAACAACATGGCAGTGAGGCTCAGGGAGCTACCTGAGTAATTTGGAACTGGTTTGGGGATAGAACATCAGATTCACAGCAAATGTGAATATTGAATATTGCAGCCATATTGAATATTGTGTAACTAAAACTACAGGCAGCGTCATTATTGTTTATTTCCTGACCATTGAAAAGATAGAAATATGAAAATTGGGACGTACTACATTTGCTTTAATGATATTAACAAGTCACAGCAGCACCAATTACAACTTATTATAATTTACAACCTGGATAAGGTTAAACAAGTGCAATTTAACTATAAGGATCTATTTTATTTATTTTTTTTTGCTTTAAGGATTTTAAACATTTGTAAAGTGCCACTTTTCACTAGTCTGTCTCTCCCTCATGGAATAGTATCCGCGATTTATACAAGTTATTTATTATGACATATTGTTTATTTTCTATATTATATATTGATAGAAATGGGAATGTAGCCAGCAGATTATTTACTCAAATAGACACACACGGATGGACACACAGACAGACAGACGGGGACACACACACACACACACACACAGACAGACAGACACACACACACACAGACAGACGGACACACACACAAACAGACGGACAGACACCCCCCCCCCTTCAACTAAATGTAGTAGTGCAGGTATTGGGACAGTTGTAGATTTAACCAAATTTTTTAAATGGTCGTGAATTATTGAATGTGATTAAAGTAAAAAGATGAATGTCTATGATGGTAATCAATAGTGAATTTAGATTAAAAGGTTTTTCTTATTAATGTGTGTGGTTGAAGTTCAGTAAAGTCCAGGATAAATGAAATGAAGACAATTATTATTCTGAGTACAACACACCGACTGACGCCAACACTGACCATGTGAATGGTGTGTTTCAGTGTAAGTGTGCTCAGTACTGGCCGGATCAGGGTTGCTGGACGTATGGGAACATCCGTGTTTCTGTAGAGGACATGACTGTGCTGGTGGACTACACCGTACGCAAATTCTGCATTCAGCAGGTATTTCCTGTGAATGACTCTGTCCTTCTTATTGTTTGTTGAATTGATGTAAACTGTTCAGTGTGAAGCTCTATAGAGCTGAAAATGTGAGTTGAGGATGTAGAGTACTTATCGGCCACAAAGTATCAGACGATACGAGTATAAATGATCATTTTTTATTCTGTAATAAATGAACATCAATCAGTCTGTCAGATCTGCAATGCAAGTGAAAGTAACTGCAGCCAATGGAAGCCTAAAGCCAGATTCCCGTTTCCGACTTGTTGCGGTCACTCAATGGGGCTTTTTTAAAGTTTTTTTTTCCTCCTTTTTTTCTCTAGGTGGGGGATGTATCAGGAAAGAAGCCCCAGAGGTTGGTGACTCAGTTCCATTTCACCAGTTGGCCAGACTTTGGTGTGCCCTTTACCCCCATCGGTATGCTTAAGTTCCTTAAAAAGGTTAAAGCGTGCAACCCACAGTACGCCGGGCCCATAGTGGTGCACTGCAGGTACCTCCTATTTCCTTCACATTTCTTTTTGTCACTTCCTGATTTTAACGTTAATATCTGTTCAATCAATCAGTGAATCAATGGAATGGAATCCTCCTCATGATTTCCTGACATGGTAATCAGTTTGTTCCGAAACAGCTTTACTCTACACTTTATAAAATATTTGAATGTCTTGCTGTCATCAGCTCCAAAAGGTTGCTAAACACACACCTTCTATCAACCTGCCTAATATTGAGTTGGTTTCCTTTTGCTGCTGGGACCCGTTGAGGTGTGAACCCTTGAAGATCTGTTGTATCAAGATGTTTGCAGTAGATCCTCCAGGTGGCATCTTTAGGATATGACTTTAGGATATCCAACACATCCCAATGACACTTAACCATCTCACCACCTTAAACTCATTATGGTTCTGCACAGACCTCAGGAAATACCATTTCTATATAAAGGTGTATATTAGGTTCACCGCTGTAGGTTCTTACTTTGAACAGTGTTTTGTTGAGCTTGACCCCTGCAGATCCAGAGCTTTCATATATTAATGCTGTTTAAAACCCTTGTATACAGTCAGATTGAGGTACGGTGAAATTAATGCTAACATGCAAACTCGGTGTCCTGCAGAGTTTAGCTCCAGCTTGGCTCAACACACACACACAAACACACACACACACACACACACACACACATAACTCCAAGTTAAGTTTCAAGAATACCTACAAAGATCTTGATTATTAGGTTCAGGTGTGTTTGATTAAGGTTGGAACTTAACTCTTCAGGACCATGTTTGGAGAACCCTTGCGTATGTGAACTGCATGTCTGCCGTATAAACGTTTTCACGGTTTTGTCCATTAGCGCCTCTTAGAGGTAAGTGTATTCAGCAATGAAGGCAATTTTCACTTCACATGGTCATGTGGCTCGATGGGTGTATATAAAACCTTTTTTCCTTCTTCTTCTTCTTCTTAGCAAATATGATATCAAACTGTTTTCAGTGATTTATTAGTAGTTTTTATTATTTTGGTTTATATTCTATTGCGAAGGGTATTGTTGAAATGAATTATCATCAGTGTAATAATGTGTTTTTCATTATGTTTACTCAGTGCGGGTGTCGGGAGGACGGGTACTTTCATCGTAATCGATGCCATGTTGGACATGATGGGTGCTGAGAAGAAGGTGGACGTGTTTGGTTTTGTGACAAGGATCCGAGCCCAGCGGTGCCAGATGGTCCAAACCGATGTCAGTTCAGTTCACACACAACACTTTTCACCTTCCACACACTCGCATCTTTCAGGAATTTTAATGGCGGAACAGTGGCATAGTGTACGGTCGCCACACAACAAGAAGGTCCTGTGTTCGATTCTCGTGGCGGGATCTTTCTGTGAGGAGTTTGCATGTTCTCCCTGCGCTTGTGTGAGTTTCCTCCGGGGACTCCGGTTTCCTCCCACAGTGCAAAAACATGTACATGAGTTGGATTGCTGATTCTAAATTGTCCATAGGAGTGAATGTGTGTGTGTGTGTGTGTGGTGGTTTGTCTGTGTTCCCCTGAGATGGACTGGCAACCTGTTCAGGGTGTATCCCTGCCTCTCGCCCTATGTTCACTGGGATAGGTGCCAGCAGACCACCATGACCCCACGTACCAGCTTAATTCTAGCAAAGTAGCGTGAAAGATTTAAGCCAGTAATGAAGGTCACGCCACCCAGGTACCACTGGAGAAATGAGAAAAGGTTTCTGTGATTGATTCCTATATAGGAAAAATGCTTCTAGTCCTGCAGCTGCATCTAACAAGACAACATTAACATCCTATTTATGACAGTATGTACCTGTGGAATGTAGGTTATTACAGGCGTTATCTTTGAAACATGACCATCGGAAAATAACCATATGGAAACTAATCTTTGCCTTTTGTCTCTCCTCCACAGATGCAGTACGTATTTATTTTCCAGGCTTTGCTGGAACACTACTTGTACGGAGACACAGAGCTGGAGGTCACCTCTCTCGAGTCTCATCTGGCCAAACTTTATTCTGCTTTACCTGCAGGTGGCGGTAGTGGGCTGGAGGCGGAGTTTAAGGTGAGTGTGAGATGACACTCTAAGAATTTTTTTTTCTCCACGCCGCATCATTACCTTAGTCACTACTTCTTAAATGTTTCAATAAGTAAAATCAGTGCAGTTCTAATAAAGAGATGTGCTATACCTTTAAGAAGGGGATAGTTCGGTGAATTAAGGGTGTAGAGTTGCTAATTGGAAAATCCGGGATCGGGAATTCTTGGAATCACTAAGTTACCCCTGCTGGGCCCCTGAGCAAGGCTGTTAACCCCCAATTACTCAGTTGCTCTGTAAATGTGATAAATGGACCTCTGTCATTCTGAGCTGCTGTAAATGTCTCCAATAACACAATGTAAACTTTTACAGGTTCTTGTCTTTATCTAAACATTCATGGGGGTGGGGGGGGTTGGGGTTTTTTGTAGAAACTCACCTCGATAAAGATCCAGAATGACAAAATGAGAACAGGGAACCTTCCGGCCAATATGAAGAAGAACCGTGTGCTGCAGATCATTCCATGTAAGCTGCTTGTGTGTGCGCGTGTGTGTGCGTGTGTGTGTGTGTGTCCAGTATGTCACAGAAGTAAGTGCACTTCTTACATTACATAAATATTCTTATAGTGTGAAAACATTACAGCTTGTGTTAACAGTGTAAATTTGGCTGTTTCCCTGGCAAGAAAAGTAAGTACACCCCTATGAAAATATTTTGTATGGCCACCATCATTTTCCATCACTGCCTTAACCCTCTTGGACATGGAGGGTTCACCAGAGCTTCACAGGTTGACACTGGAATCCTCCATGATGACATCACAGAGCTGGTGGATGTAGAAGACCTTGCTTTCCTCCACTGTCTGTTTGAGGATGCCCCCCAGGTGCTCAATAGGGTTTAAAAAGTGCCCTGGGCCACCTTTATATAGAGCAACAGTACTTTGTATGAGAGAGTGAAAGCAATAACACCAAATGTAACATACCCGCCCGAAACCTTGTAACACTTACTTACTTACTTTCATGACAACAGGGAGGGAAAATGGCTACTTGGACCCAATCTGTAACCCTGTGTGTGCGTGCGTGCGTGCGTGCGTGCGTGTGTGTGTGTGTGTGTTTTTGATCCATTCTATAAGTAAAGTTGGCTTACATTTTTCTTTGTCTTCGCCTTTCAGATGAGTTTAATCGAGTGATTATTCCTGTAAAACGCGGTGAGGAGAACACAGACTATGTCAATGCCTCTTTCATCGATGTGAGTGTTTCCTCCTCTCATCCACCAAGTACAGATTTCACTGCTAAAGCAATTTCAGTTCTATTTCAATAAGATTATGAAGGCATTTGTGTGCAAGAGAGAGCATCGATTTAACTGAGGGCTGTCCTCTGTTTCTGTGACCCATTTTATTTATTTACTTTATTCATTTTTTTCTGTACTGTACTTTTGTTTGGCCTCAGGTCCTCAATCCCACTTTTAAAACCTGTTAACAGTTACAAACCAGACGTGAATACACACACACACACACACACACACACACACACACACAGTCTGTATTTACACTCACATGCTCAGGCTGTTGCATCGTTCCTATGAAACCATAGCGTTACCCATTGAGAAATGAATTTGTTGTTGTAAAATACTTTGTTGTATTTTTAACCATAATATGTCTGTGTCTCTTGTCTGTTTGCAGGGCTACAGGCAAAAAGACTCGTACATGGCAAGTCAGGGCCCATTGCCGCACACCATTGAGGACTTCTGGAGGATGATCTGGGAGTGGAGGAGCTGCTCTATTGTTATGCTCACTGAACTGGAAGAACGAGGACAGGTACGTTTACATTTCTAGCATTTGGCAAACACCCTAATCCAGAGCCACATAAAACTGAGCAATTAGGGGTTAAGAACCTTCCTCAGGAGTCCCAGTGGTGGCCAGTGAGAGGAGACATTAAGACCATTGTATTTCTGTAGGAGGAAGTAATACAAGGCAGTTCTGAGGGGGGGAGATAATGAGCAGACCCAAGTGACCGTCATATTTGTCTTTGTCTCCCCCTGTAGGAGAAATGTGTTCAGTATTGGCCCACTGATGGAGTGATGGTGTGTGGTGATATATCCATTGAGCTAAAGAGAGACGAAGAATGTGAGAGCTATACTGTCCGAGATCTGCTTGTTACCAACACCAGAGTAAGTGCGCACACACACACACACACACACACACACACGGGTGTCGCAAGTAATTTAGCGTCTTATGAAATTGAGTTTGGTGATATAACTAGTTTCATATAATTGTAAAATATTCTTTGCAGAATGTACTTAAGCGGGTATCACTAATTCATGTACTTAAGCAAGACAATTGCACATAGTACATCGCTATCCTGCCATCCTAGGGTTATTGTCTCCAAATATATCCCTGCCCTGGAAAAATATCATTCCATATTTTAAGGGTTTTCATTCTTCCACTTGGGTAATTATGTCTGTAATTTTGGGGCATCAGGGGAGTAAGATCAATATGTGGGTTAATAAAATCTGGATTTAAACGAATTCGCAATTTTTGCTTTTACATTCATCTATGAATTGAGCCAACTGAGTAGAATGAGAACGTCACTGATTTTACTGTAGAATTCCTGCTTGAACCTGCAGCCTGCCATAATCTACTGTACTGTAATAACCTTGTGTATTAACTTATTCATTCATCCTTTTTCTTACCCGCTTGTTCCCTAATTCGGGGTCACGGGGGTCTGCTGGTGCCTATCCCAGCTCACAAAGGGTGAGAGGCAGGGATACACCCTGGACATGTCAACAGTCCATCTCAGGGCCACACATAGACATACAACCACACACACACACACACACACACACACACACACACACTCACTTATATAGACAGTTTAGACTCACCAATTAACCTAGTGTACATGTTTTTGGATGGTGGGAGGAAACACAGAGGCGTGGGATAAACATGCAAACTACGCACAGAAAGATCGCCAGCCCGGGAATTGAACCCGAGACCTTCTTGTTATGAGTCGACTGTGCTAACTAATACACCAGCGCTCCACCCACTATTAATTTATTTACTGTTGTTTTTTTGGGTTGAATTTCTCACTTGGCTGATGATCTTCTGATTATTTAATGTCTTTATAAATGTTCAATAACATTTGTGTCAAATTCAATAATTAATTTCATTTTAAATAATTGTTGAAGGGTATCCAGACTGTACCCCTGCCTCTCGCCCTATTTGAGCGGGTATAGGCTTCAGGGTCAAGTCCACTGTGACCCTGATTTAGGGAATATGCAGGCTAGAGGATGAATGAAGGCATTGCCGAGTTGCTCCTCTTATGTATGTAGTCATTTATTTCTTTATTTTATGAAGTTTGGTGAAGTGGTGGCTTGATGGTTACAGTGTTGATTCTTATTCGAAAGACCAGGGTTTGATTCCCAGCTCCGCAAGCCACCACCATGGGCCCTTGAGCAAGGCCCTTAACCCCTTGATTGTTCAGTAGTATTAAAGAGATAAAAAGTTGCTTTGGATAAGAGCATGTGCCGAATGATGTAAATGTAAATGATGCTAAATGGATAAAGGGAAGTCGAACCTTGGATTGCACACCAGAATTCCAAGCTCATCAGCTCTTAGTGTTCACCACTGGATCTGTGATGTTCTTTCTGCTGACTGGACCAGCCTGTTTATTTATACCCTAACAAAAGGAACCGGTTTATTTCTCTGTTAGCTGAAAATATTTAAGTACAATATTATTCTATTTTCTTTAAACATTTTGTGTCATTTGTGAGGTCATTAAACTTATATTAAACTTATATTAAACTTATAAACTTATATAAACTTATATTAAGCACACAGGAAGTACACAGGAAAGGAGACGGTCATTTCCTTTTCCTGCTTTTAGCACAATTACTCTGTTGCATGCTGGGATCACAGTGACTTTTTTTTCTTTCTTTTACCCCTCTGCTTATTGCTCTAGTGTTGTAGTGGTTAGCACGGTTGCCTCACAACAAGAAGGTTCTGGATTCCCTCTGGGTACTCTGGTTTCCTCCCACAGTCCAAAAACATGTAGATTCGGTGGATTGGTGATTTCTAAATTGTCCATAGGAGTGAATGTGTGTGAATGTTGCCCTGTGATGGACTGGCCACCTGTCCAGGGTGTACTACCCCCCCCCCCCCACCCCACCCCATCCCCCAAATCAAATATATGTTTGATATAAAGCAAAATCCAAGTGCTAGAATTTAGCGAATGGCTTGATGTGTTGCTAAAATGACCGATATGCACATTAAACCAGAATTTAGTTGCAAGTCAACACATTAAATATTTGAAGACATTTTTTAAGAAATGTACCCATGTGCAAAGCTTATCAAGACATTCCATACATACATATCGGACTCTCTCTCTCTCTGTGTGTGTGCGTGCGCGTGTGCGCGCGTGTGTGCGCGTGCGTGTGCGCGTGCGTGTGCGTGTGCGTGTGCGTGTGTGTGTGTGTGTGTGTGTGTGTGTGTGAAGGAAAATAAGTCTCGTGCTGTGCGTCAGTTCCACTTCCACGGTTGGCCAGAGGTGGGCATCCCCACCGACGGTAAAGGGATGATCAACATCATTGCTGCCGTGCAGAAACAGCAGCAGCAGTCCGGGAACCATCCAATCACAGTGCACTGCAGGTGAACCATGCTCTCTGCTGGACCAATTAAATCAGATTATCATCTTTTATTATAGGGATAATGTCAATGTACATTCTTTCAGTAATATAGTCATTATTATTATGGCAATTATTCTATGGAATGTTCATGCATTTGATACTAGTAGTATCTAACTAACTGTATCTGGTGTGTAAGGTCTTGTACACCGACTGTGCTGCTGATTGTATATTTGTTAGTGACGCTTTAACCATCTGTTGCTTACCAATTTCTCCTCCGCCATTTCACTCATCCACCTTTTAAACCTATCAATATGGAGGTTATTAAATTCTGATTTCGTACCCAACGAAAATGATAGTTTCGAGCCATCCATATAAAATGGAAAATTAAAAAATTCTGGCTTTGGCGGTCGAACCTTTTACTAAAGGTTGTGCAATGTTTCTTAATCAGAGATTCAAAGTTTATTTGGTATTGTCAGTGGGTAAGTTTGATAGCAATACTGTATCGTGTATCAAAAGGTGTATAGACCACCATTTTATCCTAACACAACTGACCCTGAACAGAGTTTTGTTTGGTCAGACTCAAACACATGACCACGTCTAACTGCAGCTTCGTCTGAAAGCTACAGTATGTGCTGGGCAGTGAAATGGTTATTATACAATCGTTGGTTTTATTAATAGTAATCTGTAACCCTCAAAAGTCTGTAAGAGAGATTTGCAATAAGGGATAAGGGCATCTGCCAAATGCTGTAAATGTAAAGGACTTTAGTTTGAAACTGCAGGTTAAGGTAACGTGTTTCTATAGTTTGTTTGCGTTTGTATCTGTGTTGCAGCGCCGGCGCAGGTCGCACGGGCACGTTTTGCGCTTTGAGCACAGTTCTGGAGCGTGTGAAGGCAGAGGGAATTCTAGACGTCTTTCAGACAGTGAAGAGCCTACGACTGCAGAGACCACACATGGTGCAGACACTGGTAAGCGCGCACACACACACACACACACACACACACACACACCGATTTGGCAGGACGAAATTGTGGTGATGGTGGTTGGAATGATTTTGTTAGTAAACTTGCTAGAAAAAATGAAAAGGGTTCGGGGGTTCGACATCCGCTTATCTTTCTGCTGCATGAATCTGTCAATACTTCTAACCAGTTTCCACCAGTTTGTTCATTAGTGACAAACTTACACTTCTACAGAACATTCATTCATTCATTCATTCATCTTCTTACCCGCTTATTCCCGAATCCAGGGTCACGGGGGTCTGCTGCGCCTATC
>JAOTRA010000016.1:322010-347558 GCA_026260255.1 Pseudolaguvia tuberculata | reverse complement strand
CACACACACACACACACACACACACACACACACACACACACACACACACACACACACACACACACACACTAGTTTGCCAATGTTTGGAAATAATCAAACTAAATAGTTTAGTGAGAAAAACATTTATGGACATTGAGGAATATTTCAATGTCTGGTTGCCTCTCATTAAGGTTCTGAGTTGATTATACAGTAAATATAGCAGGGAAAGTGCCATGGTTAAGATGTTGGACCACTAAATGGAAAATCCAAGTTGTCACTGCTGGGACCATGAGCCACCCAATAAATCCCAGTAAAATATGTGCTTTGAGACATCAGAGTATTCTTTTGTGATGACAATTAATTATAAGCAAACCTGGTGTCTTAAAATCATTTTGATATTTGACAGTCATATGGACAAATTCGTTAAAACTGTTTTATATAAAAATCCCTTAAACAGCGTAAACAATTATCTATTAGAACTAACAGGAGGAGGGGGTCCAGGTTACATCCCATTTCTGTACATTTACAGAACTTTCTTTTCATTCTGCTCAACTATTACTTCCTCTTCCTTTCTGATTTCCTTTCCATTTGCACATTCATTCATTCATTCATCTTCTTATCCGCTTATTCCCTAATTCAGGGTCACATAGACACATTCACACACAGACAAACAACCACACCCACATTCACTCCTATGGACAATTTAGATTCATCAATCAAGCTAATGTACATGTTTTTGGACTGTGTAAAGAATCGATGTGGAGAACAGAAAGATCCCCAGCCCGGGAATCAAACCCGGGACTTTCTTGTTGTGAGGTGATCGTGCTGTTCACTACGCCACCGTGTCGCCAACATTTGTACATTCTTTCCCCTTTCTTTCGTTTATCTTTACCTTTTCTGTCCCGTTTGTACATTCTTTCCTCCTTTCTTCACTCGTCCCTTTACCTCTATTCCTTTCTTTTTTTTCTATGTGTTCTTTCTATCCATTCACATCATTTACCTTTTTTCTTTTCTTTCCTCCTTCTTTTATTTAATTCTTTCTTTTCTACCCCCCCTTTCTTTTCCTTCTCTGTTCTTTGCTCTGTTCCTTCTCCTTTTATTTCTGCTGTCCTCGGATGGGATGAATCAGCCACAACATGTTTTAGGTCCGATGCTCTGTAATTAACATGTTATTACAGGATATAACCTACAATTAGCATCACACAGTCTATAAACTCAGCTGTTCCGCTAGTAAACAATACATGGGATAAGAGCCGTATTTACGCTAATAATGTCGCAGCAGTCCATTTGTCACTTGTTTAAAAAAACAAAAACAAAAAACATTAGATAAATAATTCTAAATAATATTAAACAACGGTGGGACAGAAAACGTTTAAAATTATTAACGCACACAGTAGATACATATAATAAAACCTATATATAATATTATACTTATGAAAGCATTTAAAAATGATCTTGTGTAAAATATGATCCCAAGTTTTACCGTAAATGTATCCGACGTCTACGTGTGTAATTAACTGGCATTTTGCTAGCTAACATGGCTAAAATGATGATTATATTAGCGTGATCAACGGTTCGATATTTTTAGCAGAATAATACCTAAAAATCCTAAATTAACTAAGATAAATAAATAAATAATAAAAATGCTGAAATGAGAGGACGGCTGGAATAACATTGCTAATAATAAGGGCACACCTGACAGCTGAAAAAAACCAGCAAGCCACCAAGTCAATGAACCCAGGTAAAGGATAAATTACCTCCAGATGTGAAAGAAACCCACAATTCCGTATTCAGTATGAAACACTGGGGTGAGGGTTTAACACTCCTCCCTGATTAATACAGTAAAAACTGTAATTAAGGGTTTTTTTTCTCTCTCTCCGCCCAGCAACAGACTCCGAATGCAGCACTGCGGCTTCCGCTACATCACAACCGCACACACAAAAAACAACAATAAAACTACATCTTATTTTTGTTGTTCGATAAGATTAAAGATGAAAAATGTTAATGAAGCTGCATGTGCTCCACCAGCTCGTCCTCCATGATCGCGATGGATGAATTAAGCAGTGGTGTGGATGTAGAAAGAGCCTCGCCATTGGATTGAGCCGCTTTCTCTAGTATGGAGAGCCAATAGAGTCACACACGTTCTAGCTTTGTCTAATTGCTCACCGGCGTGTCGTAAATTTGTATCTATGGATAGCCAATAAGGTCAGCAAACATGTACCTTTCGTTCATTCATTCATTCATTCATTCATTCATTCATTCATTCATTCATTCATTCATCTTCTTAAGTTCTGCTGGTGCCTATCCCAGCACACATAGAGCGAGAGGCGGGGGTACATACTGGAGGGGTCGCCAATCCATTTCTGGGCAACACAAAGACAAACAACCATTCACACACACAAAACATGTACCTGCTTATCACAAATCATTCATTCATTCATTCATTCATTTTCTAAGCCGCTTATTCCGTAATGCGAGGTCACTGAGGTTTGCTGGTGCCTATCCCAGCGCACATAGGGTGAGGACCGGTCACCAGTCCATCACAGGGCCAGACATAGTCAAACAAGCACTCACACACACATTCACTCCTATGGGCAATATAGAATCACCAAACGACCTAATGTACATGTTTTTGGACTGTGTAAGGAAACCGAGTACCCAAACCCACGCAATCGCAGGGAGAACTTGCAAACTCTGAACAGAAAGATCCCTGGCCCAGGAATTGAACCCGGGACCTTCTTGCTAACCGCTACACCACTGCGCCACCCTATTACAAATCACAATTTTTTTTAGGTTTTTACATTTTTCTACATTTTCTATACATTACAGAGAAAGTATACAGTGCAAATACCTCCAAGATGAACAAGACAGGTTACATTACTGTAAGACATATCCCATCTTGGGAGGTTAGAGGTCAGAGTGCATGGTCAGCTATAGTACAGCGGCCCTGGAGCAGGAAGGGTTAAGGGTCTGGATCAAGAGAAATCAACAGAACTCCAATCTAATGACTTCCTGAACCTCACCGTGAGATTTTATAGATATATATAGTTTTATTCTTCTTTGGCTGCTCCCAGTAGGGGTCGCCACAGCGGATCGCTTTTCCCCACACTACCCTGTTCTCCTCCTTTCGCCAACAGTAGCCCAATTTCCAGCGGTACCCTTTCGGCTAACGGTACCTGTGGCGGTGGTTGTTAACTCGGGCTTCTTATTTGTGATCTGCATATTTGGTTTGGCACAGTTTTACGCTGGATTCCCTTCCTAAAGCAACCCTCCCCATTTATCCGGTCTTTTGTTAGTCTATGTGTAGCCCTGAAACGGACTGGCGACTTGTCCAGGGTGTACCCCTGCCTCTTGCCCTATGTGTGCTGAGCTAGGCTCCAGCAAACCCAAATTAGGGGTCACGTGGGAATAAGCAGGTAAGAAGATGAATGAATGAATTTCCAGCAAGTGTTGCGGAATGGATGAGTGTGTGAGGTGATGTGTTTGTATGGATGTGTGTATGGACGTGTGTGGGAATGTGTGTATGGGAATGTGTGTGGTGAGGTTTTTGTATAGATGTGTGTATGGACGTGTGTGTGTGGGGATGTGTTTGTATGGATTTGTGTATAGATGTGCGTGTGTGTGTGTGTGTGTGTATGGATGTGTGTGTATGGGGAATTTGTTTGAGGATGTGTGTGTGCATGGATGTGTGTGTGTGTGTATGGGTATGTGTGTGTGGGGATGTGTGTGTGGATGTGTGTGTGTATGGATATGTGTGTATGGGTATGTGTGTGTGGAGATGTGTGTGGGGATGTGTGTGTGGGGATGTGTGTGTAGGGATGTGTGTGTGGAGATGTGTGTGTGTGGGGATGTGTGTGTAGGGATGTGTGTGTGTGGGGATGTGTGTGTGTAGGGAAGTGGGTGTGTGGGGATGTGTGTGTGTAGGGAAGTGTGTGTGGGGATGTGTGTGTATGGCTGTGTGTGTGGGGGGGATGTGTGTGTGGGGATGGGTGTGTGGGGATGTGTGTGTAGTGAAGTGTGTGTGTGGGAATGTGTGTGCTGGGATGTGTGTGGGGATGTGTGTGTGTGGGAGTGTAGGGATGTGTGTATGGGAATGAATAAAAAACACTACAACGTTGTTTTTTAGGCATCTTGCAAATGCAATTATCTGATTGGCTAATCCCTTCAAGCGCTCGGTATACGAATACTACTGGTTGCCTAGTAACATGAATGACAAAGAATGTCCAGCAGATGGCGCACTAGTCTTTTCTTTTCCATAGATCGAATGTACAGTAGCTCTTTTAGAGTGAAGGAGAGGTTTGTGAGAAATTGTTATTGCTTTGATTTGAAGTTACTCAGCGGAGATATTTGCATACCATTACATTACAAAGTAATTACATCCATTACAATATAGATATTCAAAGTTCAGCATTAAATTAATGGTTGCCTTTGTCTCCCTCTAGAGGTGGTCCAAGTGAATAACTAAAATAATGTAAACTTAAGAAACGTTCATTCATTCATCTTCTAACCGCTTCGTGGTCACGAAGGTCTGCTGGAGCATACGCACGCACGCACGCACGCACGCACGAACGCGCAGGCACACGCACGCGCGCACCCCCCCAACAACGGGCAATTTTAGAATTACCAATGAATCTAATGTACATGTTTTTGGACTCCTGGAAGAAACCAGAGTATACAGAGAAAACTCACATAAGCGGGGGTGGATAGAACATGCAGTCCGACACGGGAATCGAACCCAGGACCTTCTTGCTGCAAGGTAACCATGGTAACCACTACGCCACTTTACTTAGGTATTGCTTAGTATTATTGATTCCTAAATAATCCAGTCCAGATATTTTGTCTTCTCCCAAAACCCCACCTGTGTTCGAACCCGTGTCCTTCCCTGTTTTCTGGGGTAAACCATAAAGTATTTGTATGGGGAGAACATGCACAGAAAGATCCCGGCCTGAGATTCGAACCCGGGACCTTCAATTTATTTAACGTATATATATATATATATATATATATATGTTAAATAAATTGATGAATCAGTATTTGTGGTACATAATTTCAATTCTGAATATAAACAATTACTAAACATCTGTAGCCTGGGTTCAAGTGATAAGCCACAGACACCAGCAAGAAAGACCAGGGTTCAAGTCACATCACCTCCAAGTCCACCATTGTAGGGTCTCTAAATAAGCCCTTAAAGCCTTCTTGCTTTAGGGCCGCTGTACCATAGCTGACCCTGTTGCTCTGACCCCCAATTTTCCAACATGTAAATCCGTGGTCCGGAGTAGAAACACATCCAGTGACCACATGGTGGAAAAAAACAAAAGATTTTTATTGTTTGCAAAAATTTTTTTTTTACAATTTAATGAACAGAATTATTTTTTTTTCACAGACTACAAATTCATATATAGTTATTCTGTCAGTAGTGAAACATTTGAACAGTGTTTATAAAACGTAACGTGTCCGACAGCCACCGGCGGCGTAACACAACCACCAATGATGGAGGTCATCACAGTGCAACACATACAATCAGAGTGTGTACATTCTCTGTCTTATACAGACTCATAGAAACTTACTACACATCTAGGACATATTCTAGTGTATCTACCATCTGACCACCAGCCTGACCACCAGCCTTGACTAGGCTCCAGTGTGAACGGACAAAACCAGAACCTTTAAACTTTTACATATAGAACAATGTTTAATAAATCGCTTTTCTTTTCACATTGGCAGAACGTTTAACTCACAACACTTGGAAAAGCAGTGGATTACAAAATACCATAATCCTGTCTTTTAGTGTGTGTGTGTGTGTGTGTGTGTGTGTGTGTGAAAATGCATCATATAAGCAGAATCTCTGTTAGACATTATAAAGATTTCTATTTGAGTGTCGCTCACTTTAAGACTGGTACTACAGATGTTGACAGATGTGGAAAGTTTGGTTTAAAATATTTCATTGTAATACTGAATATGAGAAGAAAAAATATATAAAAATAAATCGATGAAACCGTCAGAAACATGTAACAGAAACACATGTAATATTTGCCCAGTAGACAGTAGTTCAGGTTTTTTTCTGAGCAGCTTTTTAATAAAATACAAATAAAATGCATAAATAAAAAAGATCTTTTCTATGTATTGCAAAAGCACATTAATAAATTAAAAAAAACCAAGCAGTTTAAGGGAATTGATATAAAAGTAGTGGCAAAGGTTCGAGTCGAGTTTGTGTCGATGAACGTGGTCCTCTTTCGCCGTTATTGTCACTTAAATGCTTCCGGGATATGGTTCATATGGAGGCTGGTGGGTGGGCTGGAGATTCCCTCTGACCAGTCAGATAAGTTGGAATGTGGTGAGCAGCTGGACCATTGGTCAGGAGATCCAGGAGACGGGGTGAGGAAAGGATGATCAGGAACCTGTGGCTGGTGATTTGGCGTATTGTCCAGGCGGGCGGAATAACTGTGCTGAGAAGGTGGAGTCAAAAACTGGGCAGCGGAAATGGACGGGGGAAGACGCTGTGTCTCCTGTGGTAGCACGGTTTGTATGGAGTTGGACTGAAGGTCAGCGCCACTAAGGTCACCTAGAAAATGGTGAGCGAGACCGTGATTGGAGACCGAGTTTGAGTTTTGGTGCTGCAGATGGTTTGGATGCATGTGGGTAGACAGCAGGTGAGCCGGTGTGCCAAGGTGGCTGCTTTGCATTGTGGGATATCCCATCACTTGAGGCAAGTTAGCAGCATGGTGCACTGTAGGCATTATAGCCGAGAATCCTTGTTGCTGCTGTTGTGCCCTTGCCAGCCAATCACATGGCCCCGTAGGGCCTCCGTTATTAGCCACTCCCAGATGAGACAAGCATGGAGGAGCTGCATCAAATGGTTTTCCCATTCCCAGGTGAGCCGCACCCAACTGAGATTCAACCAACCCTTGCAAGTGATGGGCGATAGGTGGGGACTGTTGAAAGGGTGATGTCATCAGTGGGGGTGAGGAGACATCGGATTCTATTGGCGACAGGATGTTGGTGTCTCCGTTCTTCTTCTTTTTTGTTTTCATCTCTTTTCCGCCCTCTTTTCCAGCAGGTTTGCGGGTTTTTTTTGCGTTGTTTGTATTATTGGTGCCACCAGGGCTGGTTCTGATGCCCAGGAACGCCTCGGGTGAGCAGATCGGTGGTGAATGAGTATGAGTGGGTGGAGTCTGAACCAGGTTATATTCTTCTAAGAGACGCACAATATCGTGGTGCATACGCTCGTTAGCAATGTCACGGGGCAGCTGATCCAAGTGATCTGTAATGTCACGGTTAGCCAAGTGGTCAAGGAGAAGCTTTGCAGTCTCGTAACTGCCCTCACGTGCTGCCAGGAAGAGGGGGGTTTCCTCCTGCACAGATGAGAGACATCAACAGTTAACAATTTCTATATTTACAAATCTAGATAACGCACAAAAAAACCATCTTTCATCCTTCTTTAAAACCAAATACACATGTATACATACCTTGTTGTTCTGTAAATCCTTGTTGGCTCCATTCTTCAGCAGCACTACAGCAGCATCAACATTGTTAACAGCAGCGGCCCAATGAAGAGCAGATTTACCTGGACAGGAAAAAGAAACAGGAGTTAAACATATGTAAACTGTATATATATACACTCAGAACTCCTGCTTGCAAGCTAGATAAGAAAATCGTGTGTGTGTGTGTATGTGTATATATATATACACACACACTAAATACATACCAGAGTCATCAATGGCATTGGCATCAGCATGGCAGTTGATCAGCTCCTCAACCATACCCTCCACTGCTAACCGTGTTGCCAGAATCAGCGGTGTTGTGCCATCGTTCATGCGGGCATCCAGATCTGTTGCCCGATTCCGGATTAGGATCTGTTGGAAAAATTCATTAGATTAAAATTTTATTTAAAACATTCATTTTGAAATCACTGTTGTCAAAAGACAACAAATTGTAGCTAAACTAGTACATTTGATTGCTGTACGTAAAAAAGTAAAGTTTGATCAAATAGTTTACGATACAAACTTGTAATGTTTTATGCAAGTAGAAATGCAGTGCAAATACACTGTGTGCACAATTATTAGGAAAGTGAGTATTTTCACCATATCATCAATTTATCCATCCATACTCCAAGCTGTATAAACTTCAATACTAATTGGAATGAATGCACATCAGGTGATAGTATAGTGCAGAGTGTAGTCTAAGGAGAACAACACCCTATAGCAATGTGTGAATAATTATTAGGCAGATTCTTCTCCTCAGGAAAAATGGGTGAAAAAAGAGATTTAATGATCATAAAGGTTGTAAAATCTTTTTCACAGGGATGCAGCTCTCTTGAAATATCTAAGATATTGGGACGTGATCACAGAACCATCTAACGTTTTGTAGCAAATAGTCAACAGGGTCGCAAGAAACGTGTCGAGAAGAAAAGATGCAAGTTAACTATCAGAGATTTGAAAAGAATCAAACGTGAAGCTACCAAGAACCCGTTATCCTCCATCCTGCCATATTCCACAACAGCAACCTACCTGGAGTGTCAAGAAGTATGAGGTGTTCAGTTCTCAGAGACATGGCCGAGGTAAGAAAAGCTGAAACCCAACCACCTCTGATCAACACATAAGTGGAAACGTCCAGAATGGGCCAAGAAATCTAGGTTTTGTAGACTGATGAGAGGAGAGTGACTCTTGACGGATCAGATGGATGGGCCAGTGGTTGGATCAGTAACGGACACAGAGCTCCGCTTCCACTCAGATGCCAGCAAGGTAGAGGTGGGGTAATGGTATGGGCAGGTATTATTAAAGATGAACTAGTTGGATCTTTTTGGGTTGAAAACGGACTGAAACTCTCTCAACCTTTATGACCATTGAATCTCTTTTTTCACCCATTTTTCCTGAAGAGAAGAATCTGCTATAGGGTGTTGTTCTCCTTAGACTACACCCTGCACTCTACAAACAAATACTATCACCTGATGTGCATTCATTCCAATTAGTATTGAAGTTTATACAGCTTGGAGTATGGATGGATAAATTGATGATATGGTGCAAATACTCACTTTCCTAATAATTGTGCACACAGTGTATATATATATGTCACGTACAATTTTCTGAAATGCTGATTCATGTCATTTGTGTATTTTAAGTCCTCCTGTGTGTGAATAAATAGTTTTTCCACACTGTAAGGCATCCTAACATGTAAAATTCACTAAATGTAGATGTATGTTTATAAAAATAAAGCAGTGTGTACCTGGAAGACTCCTTGTGCATCAGAAGCTACAGAGGCATGCAGCGGCGTGCGTCCGACGTGATCCTGCGTGTTGGCATTCGCTCCCGACTCTAGAAGGCGCTTGGCTGCATCAGATCTGGCATAACGAGCAGCCAGGTGCAGTGCTGTCTCACCCGCCCGCTCGGTACGCTGGTGTGGATCGGCGCCATGCCAAAGGAAGTTGGCAATCACGCCTTCCTCTCCTTCCTCCTCCTCGCCAGTCTCACCACTGCACGAGGCAATCATCAAAGGGGTCATACCATCTGAGAAACAGAGCAAGAAATACACTGGGTTTAAAATGTGAGCTTATGAATTAGACGCTGTTTTTATTCGATACATTCTGAACAGTTATCGTGTAATAATTGTCAATAAGATGTCACTCACCAGGGCCGAGTACATTCACATCTACACAGTCGGTATCCGTGTCTGCCCGCGGTGGCGTAGGCGCAATAGAGGTCAAGCGCAAGTCGGCCGCATCGAGATGGTGCTGAGTCCATTGACGTGGATCGGGTTGGATACCGATATCTGGTGTGGTATGATCATCAAACTGCATCTACAGAAAAAGGAGTTCAGTGAAAAAAAGAGAACAAATAAGCAAATTTTACTCCCATATTCAAAGTTTACATTTGGTGATTATAGATATGTTCCAAATTCCCCCCAGAACTGATCATAATACAATAGAGCAGCATGTTGAAGCAGCAGAGCAAACAGATCAGTTGTGTTTAAATGACACGCCCTGTATGAGATTTTTGTTCACGCTCCGATCAGCGTATAGAAGTTAGGCTGCTTTTTTTTTTTTTAAAGGTGGAATTTTAAATGGAATGACCTGCCATTGGAAGACCTACATTTCCTTTTACACCATTTGGGTGGTCCTCATCCAGAGCGACCTACATTAACCTCTTTTTATACAAATAGTGAGCAATTAGGGGTTAAGGGCCTTACTCAGGGGCCAAGCAATGCTAAGGGGGCACTTAGTTGATGTGTTACTAGAAAACACTTTGCTTTTCTTACCCTAAAACGTTTATAATGGTCCTCCTCTGCCCACTCACTCAGCTGCTCATCCATCAGAGTGCTATCAGAGTTCTTCAAAGGCCTTAAATAAAAACAAAAAAAAACACCACATCAATAAATAATAAACCTGAAACCTTTTAAACAATCAATAATTCACACAACTGATATGATCAGTCTGTTACATTGTTAATCAATTCTACACAAACACACACACAAACAAACATACTTAAGTCCAACTGAGTCCTCTCCCACAGGTTCTCTGCGTTTCTTTTTTGTTTCAGTCACTTTAAAGCCCTCCGGGAACCAGAGCTGACCATGCTCTCGTTTTCGCTTGCGTGACATTAAAACTCCAACGCAAGCCAGAACTAACACAGCCAAAACCAACAGAGCCAGAAACATAGGGTACATCTCTCCACGCCCAGTGGGCTCCAGCTCACCTACAATCACATGTATAACGTAAGAGGCCGGAGTGCATTAACACTGTTGTTTTGGATTACTTGCTAATGTTTATTCAACGTATCCAAGTTTAAGCACTTACTTGTAACAGCCTCTATGATGTAGGGAACATTGAGGTTGCCACTGGAGGCTAGAGCCCCCAAGAATGCAGCCACGTCTGTTGCACTCTGAAAGCACTCTTCTGACTGCTGGTAGCATTGTCGATTATCAATCTCCAAATATACAATGGATCTGCAGTGCGTGAACCCAAAGTTGTTGTTGTTACTATACAGTAGATATTACCTGTTTCTCTTATACAATGCTGTTGTGTCTTATTCATGTGGTAGTTTAGTGGTTAAGTTGCTGTTGGTTGTATAGGAGATAAATGTGGGCTGCTTTGAATAAGGATGGATTTGTCAACTCTGACTCTGCTACTCACCCTTTAATCTCCATGTCGTCCAGCTCTCGCCGATGGCGGGGTCTAAGCATCGCTGTCAGGCTCCTAGCAGTGCGCTGCAGCAACTGGCCAGGGTTTGTGCTCCATTCATGGGCGGTACGCGTGTGTTTGCTCAGCTCATGTTCTGTGCCATAGTATGGGTAGACAAGAGGTTCGCCTGTGGTGGAGTGGCGCTTGATGGCGACGTTCGTGCGCAATAGAGCGCTAAGTTGGCGTAGGAAAGAAGAAGAGTTACTGAGCAGCTCACTGGGTGGCAAATGTACAACAAGCACCAGGATTCCAGATGCCAGCCGCTGCGGTACGTCTTCCGCACAATCCAGTCCATCCCACCCACACTCAGCACTGTTGCATCCCTGATCACAGTGACCGTCTGAGTAGTGATCCTTACAGTACTGATCATACAAAGGACTAAAGACAGAGCGAGACAAAAATTATGAGGATGTTTTATATACATTTTTATTACATTTTTTAAAAATCAGTGTTTTGTGTGTAACTCACTTGCACTGGCCCTCCAGCTGGTGGCAGTCAAAACCATCATAGAGACATCCAGCACTGTGACACTGCATGTCGCATTTGCCATCGTTGAAGTACCTCCAACACTGCAGAGCAGCACTGCACTCGTGCCAGGGGTCATCAAAATTTAGAGAACAGTCACCACCATCCCAGCCGCATGCATGACTGTTACACGCTGCATCACACACACCATCACCACCGCGCTGCTCACACTGTGGAACCTCACATCGTGGCTCGGCTTCTTCTGACTCAGCTGGTGGTGGGGTGATGTCCAGACCCTGGCCACCGTTGAAAGAATAGTCGAGGATGTGGCAGAAAAGTCCATTAAAGTGAGACGGGCACAGGCAGTGAAAGAATGGTGCCTCTGTAGATGTCTGACAAGTGCCACCATTGTAGCATGGATTGGATGCACATGGAGAATCAAGGCGTGTCTGGCATTCGCGACCACTGTAACCAAGAGGGCAAAGGCAGCGCGGACCCGGAATGCAGGTGGCACCATGGCGACAGCGCAAGGGGCCACATGAACTTGAGTCGTATTCACAAGATGCACCTGAGAAACCCTGCACAAACAGGAAACCACTTGATTGTGAGGGGTGTGTGTGTGTGTGTTAAATGTTATCCTAAATGTCTCAGATACACATTGTTTGTACTTACAGGTGGGCATTTGCAAATGTACCCATGTTTGGTGTTGCTTGCAACTGCACAGGTTCCGCCATTTTTGCATGGATTATCCTTGCAGCCATCAAACACAGTGTCACACCGTTGACCTACACACAGTTACACAAATATTATTAAATAAATACCCCATTTTGCATAATTAACAAACTAGAAAAATATTTGTACTGTGTTCATGTACCTGTATAGCCTGTGCGGCATTCGCATCGGTAACTATTAACCAGCTGGACGCAGTTGTAGGATCCGTTCGGGTCACAGGGGTCAGACAAGCATTCGTTCACGTCACCCTCGCAGCGCTCACCCACATAGCCTGGTGGGCATTTACAACCATAGCCCCCTACCCGGTCTACACATCGGCCACCATTAAAACATCGCGGCTCTCCGGTCTCAGGATCAACATCGGGGGAACAATCGTCCACATCAATTTCACAGTGAACACCTACATGGTGACAAAGACCAAAAAAACATTTATTTAGTGTTGGTTGCATAAACATACAGTATATAATATTACAAAAGATTCATTGATTAGTGTGTGTATATCAAGTGATTCATTATGTTATATTAAACGTACATTTATCCTGTTTTTAATATATCCTATATATATATTAATATATTAACACCATAAAACAAGCAACTGTGTGTATGTTCACCTTGTGTTCCTCGAGGACAGGAGCACTTGTAGGAATTGACGAGGTCAATGCAGGTGCCGCCGTTCTGACATGGCTGAGATGCACACTCGTTTATCTCCTTGCTGCAGTTTACCCCATGGTATCCCGCAACACACTAAAGACAAAGAAAAAAGGGGAAAATACCAATTAAAATCAGTTTCAGCACCAATAAGAGAACCTTAACATTTATAGCATTTGGCAGACGTCCTAATCCAGAGTGACTTTCAATTAGCTCTTTTACACAACTCGGAGGGTCCGAATTAGTGGTGCTGGTAATCAACCCTTCCATTTCCCCACATACCCTGTCCCAATGTAGTAGCACTCAAGTTGGTAAGTCTCGACAACCCCTTAGATCCAAATGTGATCAACTTTCCTTTTTTTTGTCTATTATGTTGTTCTCTACCCAAACGTTTGAAATGTCACACCACCAGATGAATTCTGGGTAAAATTCTTAAAATGAAGTCTAATTGGGCCAGCTCTTATTGTTATGGGGGTAAGCACGGCAAAGCATTCTTAGATTTAACAGATCTGGATCATAAAATCTGATTTATATCAAATTTTTAATATCGAATTCATACCTCGCAAGTGTATCCACCAAGGTAATCAGTGCAGGTTGCACCATTGTGGCACGGGTTTGGAACACACTCGTCCACTTGCTCCTGGCAGTAGCTGCCCATGTAGCCTGCCTGGCACCGGCACAGGTGAGTGCTACCTGCATCCACACACTGGCCTCCGTTACGGCACAGAGCTGTCACAGATACACCTACAGAGAGGACAAAAAAACAGTCCGTTTTATTTATTTAAACGGTTGGGCGGTGCAGTGGATAGCACGGTCGCCTCACAACAAGAAGGTGTGTGAGTGGTTGTTTGTCTATGTGTGCCCTGTGAAGGACTGGTGACCTGTCCAGGGTGTACCCCTGCCTTTTCCCCTATGTGCGCTGGAATAAGCACCAGCAGACCTCCGTGACCCCGATTTAGTGAATAAGTAGGTAAGAAGATGAATAAATGAATGAATGAATGAATGAACCAATATGCTGCACAATAAATTGTGTGCTCCATACACCACAACAGAATAAGGAGGGATGTTGAGTGTTCAACATTCTTAGTAGCGTAATAGAAAACGCAATCTTAGAGTTCAACCACACAGATCTTTTCTTCGTGTTACCTTGCTGCTGAGCGGCGACCTCGCAGCTGACGCTGGGCACATCGCAGTAGATACCAGTCCAACCACTGGCACACTGGCATGTGAAAGAAGAACCTTGCTGCCAACAGGAGCCTCCATTTTTACAGGGAGCGGAATCACACCAGTGTATCAGGCTCTGCAAAAAAACCCCCCAAAAAAAAGACAAAGAGACACACAGTAATTAATATAAATCTTATCTTTTAAAAAACATAAACCTAAGCTATGTAAGAGATTACTGATGAGGTATCTTTAATGAAATCGGAGGAAACAGTTCACTCTTGCATAGAAACCTCATTACTCCTTTTCATGCTTTTGTCATTACCATTATTATTATTATAATAAAAACCACCTGAAAACTAGAAGCTGGTGTGTATTTAGGTTTGTCTACCTGGCAGTTAGTGCCGGTGTACCCATGTGGGCAGGTGCACTTGTAGGTGCCGTAGCCATCTTGGCATGTACCTCCGTTAAGGCATGGAACTGAATCACATTCGTTTACGTCATGCTGGCAGTAGCTGCCAGTGAAGCCAGGAAGACAGACACATGAAAAGGAGTTAATCCCATCCATGCACGTACCACCATTAAAGCAAGAGCTGTAGACACAAAGGGGTTAAAGTGATTTATTTAATCAACAAGTGGTTTATGTTTAAGAAAATCATATTGCAGATTGAGATTTACATAAATATTATGTAGCCATGTGTGTGTGTGTGTGTGTGTGTGTATGCCCAGGCATACTACCTCTCAGTGCAGTCGGGTGTGTTGATTTCACAGTTGATTCCGCTGAATCCGGCAGGGCAGCTGCAGGTATAGCTGTTCACACAGTCTGTGCAGTTCCCCCCATTCCGGCAGGGGGCACTTACACACTCATCGATGTCTTCTGTGCACCGCTCGCCACGGAATCCAGCCACACACACGCAAGTGAAGCCGTTCACACGGTCCACACACACACCACCATTGCTGCAGGGGTCTGACACAGAGACAGACAGGGAAATTAATAATCAGATGCGTGTGTGTGTGTGTGTGTGTGTATGTATGTTTGACAAAGTTGTGTATCTTACTAGGTGTGCAGTCGTCAATGTCAGTCTCACAGAGATCTCCTGTGAATCCTGGGTTACATCGGCAATGAAAGCCACCCATAGAGTTCACACACACTCCACCATTACGGCACGGAGACTTCACACACTCATTGATGTCCACTTCACAGGTCTGACCTACAGAAAGTGAATATAGGTTTCAAGAATGATAAAGATAGACAATTTACACACAAGATATATACACACACAAACATATACATACACACACACACACACACTCACCTTGCCAGCCACTTGGGCAAGCACAAGAGAAGCTCTGGTAGTCTTCAGCCTCACGACACATACCCCTGTTCTTACATGGACGTGCATAGCAGGGAGCCAGCACACTTTCACACAGCTCACCTAAACCACACAAAGGCATAAAATAAATCCCTTAGTATATTGCAAAGCTCGCAAATTCACATGCAAACACATTGTTAAGCAACACTTATTTCCTTGACACTTTCCATTCACATAATATTGTTGCCAGCAATTTCCTGCAATTCTGGGTTTTTCCCCTTTACCAGGAAATAGGAAGTAGAAACGCAGGAAATGTACCAAAAGTTCTCACTCTGATAAAAAGTCACACAGGATGTTTGGGCAAACAAAATAACGAAAGCACCAAACAATGCCCTGTGAAGCTGATTGAAGGTTGTGTGAAAGAATGAGAAGGACAGCGGATGTAAGTGTGTGTGTGTGCGTGCATGTGCTTTGTTTACCTGTGTAAGGCAGCAAGCAGTTACACTTAAATCCAGCTACATCATCAATACAGGTGCCTTGATTCAGGCAGGGATTGGAGGCACACTCGTTGATGTTAGTCTGGCAGTTTGGACCTAAAATCGACATTGAAGTTAGACAAAATCGAAAGACAGCGAAATACACAAACAGGCTTTAGCACGGAGATACACACTGACCCGTGAATCCAGGTTTGCAGCTGCAGATGTAGCCGTTGGTCATGTCCCGGCATGTTCCACCGTTTACACATGGACTAGACAAACACTCATTTACGTTCAGATCACAGTTTCGTCCAGTCCAGCCCGGCTCACACACACAGGCATATCTGTGAGGAGAGTGTGTGTGAGCAAGAGGCTACAAATAATCTTGGCAGAGTATATGTATCATAACGTATGTTTAAAAAGCTTTCGCATAAAAAAGGTTTGTGTATTTCCATTATTTATTTATTTTTTTTCAATTTTCTTCAATTACCGTATTTTCTGGACTATAAGCGGCTACTTTATTCCTAAGTTTTGAACCATTGAAGCTTATACAAAGGTGTGGGATTTTTCTTGCACCGCTGTGAGCGCTTTAACCGGAATTAAATTCAAAAATAAGATTTTCTTTAGCAGATCGAACGCGCACGATAAATTACTAACTGGGCATTATTTTTAAATCATCATGGAAACCACACGAAGAAGTGACAAGTGGCGAGAAGTCTTTCACAAAAACCGTCCGCATGCGAAAAGCCTCAATTTCTGATATCTGTCAGCGTGGAGTGCTGGGAAAGAATCCACTATCACCAACGAGTTCTGGGTTTTGCTACGCAAAGAGAGCGGCGCACCTTCAGAGCAAACTTCACCGGAGGAGGACAGTGACACGGAGAGCGAGACTGATAGAGACAGATGTGACGAAGCGTTTCTGAAGCTGTTCAACTCGGACATTGAAGAACCCACTTCATGGGTTTCAGAGATAAAATAAATAAATACTGTTTATTTTCTCTTTGTTCGGTTCCGTTTTAATCAGCAAAGTTGCTGCAGTGTTAAAAAGCAACATTTGGAAAGAATCTGTTCCGGTACATACATGGACATTTTCAGTACAATATCCTTCTGTACCTGCAGTGAATATCTAATTTTTCAACATAGATATCTGCAGCTTTTAGTCCGGTGCGGTTTGTATATCGGTTATTTTAATGTATTTTGTAATAGGCTTATATACAGGTGCGCTCTATGGTTCAGAAAGTACGGTAATTTGTCTTAAAAAATCTAATTTTTTTTTGCAATTTATAATGTTTATTGGTTTTATGATTGTGCCCAAAAAAAAGTTTACATATATAATAGAAAATACTTCAAAAGAAGTGTGTGTGTGTGTGTGTGTGTGAGCACGTGTAATGTAAAGACTTACGCATTGGTCTGGTGCTGACAGCTACCATGAATGCAGGGGTTACTGGCACACTCATCCCTCTGTGAAAGGCACACAGAGTCATGAAAGCCATCAGGGCAGAGACAAGTGAAGGAGTTCACACCATCCATACAGGTGCCACCATTTTGGCATGGGTTTGGCTTGCAATCATCAATGTTAATATTACATGTGGGTCCTGAAACAGAGAGAAAAGGCAGAGGAACCAAAGTAAATAAAAAATCTTTTGGGGGTAGGGGCATTTTTATGTCTTTTATTAAGAGGAAAACAAGGTCGGTAGAAGAGGTTGGACTGGAAAGAACACAAGTTTGGCCATAGGAGTGTATGTGTGGCTGTTTGTCTATGTGTGGCCCTGAGATGGACTGGTGACCTGTCCAGGCTGTATGCCTTTTGTCCTATTTGTGCTGTCATAAGTTCCAGAAGACCCCTGTGACATAATTAGGGAATAAGCGGGTTAAAAGATGAATTCATGTCCATTTTTAGACTTGAAAAAATGTATCTAGCATTTACAATAGAAAGCTGAATATAAAAAAATCTTTACAGAAGACCTTTCATGAAGTGGGAAGTGCTACTGCAGCGGTTAAGGAGTTAAACTGCTAATAGGAAGACTGAGTTTGATATCAAACACCCTCAAGTTGCCACTGTTGGGCCCCTGAGCAAGGCCCTTAACCCTGAATTGCTCTGATGTATAAGAGATAAGTGTAAGTCATTCTGGATAAAGACGTCTGCCAAATGCTGTGAATGTAAGTGAGAAAGTCTAAATACTTTTCTCAAATCGGGTTTCAGTGTAAAAGCTTTTGTGTCCATTCTGACGATGTCGAACAGCTGGAGAAGTACGGACTGTGTGAATGACAGGCCTTGTGAATGACAAAAGACAGAACCTCCCCCTCCCACACTCATCGAAGGGGGATGTGGTGTCCCATAGAGGCACATCGATGAACACAAAGGAGGCAGCCATATTTCACACATGACCGAGTAACAATTACTACTCCACCTCCCATTTGGCCCCGAAACCCCTAACAGCACACACCACCTCGGCAGTCAGTGTCACCTAACCGGCTGCTTCTGCTTATAACAATGGCCCTTTATCTCGCCCTCTTTATTCCTCACAGACACACATTATGCTGTTCTTTTTACAAAAAGTTTTTCAGATGTGTGTGTGAGCGGTGGGGGTGCAAGCTGAGATACAGCATCCAGGGGGACAGGTGAAAGCTTAAGAGGACATCAGTGCAAAGCACACAGGTGTGTCTGTGTCCTAGATAGAAAAGGGCGTCTCTGTCCTCTAATGTCATTCGACACCAAGGCCGAGCACCTCGCTCCCCACCTGTTATATACTCGCATGCGTACACACACACACACACACACACACACACACACACACACACACACACACACACACACTTTTACCTGTGTATCCAGGCTCACACATGCATTCATATCCGTTGATTTTGTCAATGCATTTGCCAAAGTCACATGGGTTACTTTTGCAGTCATCCACATTGATGTCACAGTGCCGACCTGTACATGCATAGAGGATTTAGAGGGTATTCACAATTATATACACGTGTGTGTGTGTTTGTGTGTATATGCTACCTGTGGTGCCTTTTGGACAACTGCAGGTGTACGAGTTCTCCCGGTCTAGACAGGTCCCCCCGTTACGACATGGTTGACTCAGACACTCATTGATGTTGATCTCACACAAGCGGCCGGCGTACCCGGGGCGACATGCACATGTAAACGAAGCCACGCCATCCTTACACATGCCGTAATGGCATGGGTTCGACGCACATTCATTTATGTCCATCTCACATGTAGAGCCGGTGAAACCTGAGAGAAAAATATTCAAGTAATATTAATTTTGTCTGTACAGATTTACAAGAATATATTAGTAGACTGTATGATATGCTGGATTACTTTAAGTTTGACTTACCATCTTTGCAGTCGCAGGTGTATTTGTTGGGCCCGTCAGTGCATTTGGCTCCGTTCTGGCATGGCGTGCTCGCACATTCATCGACATCCACTTGGCACAGGTTCCCAGAGAATCCTGAGGAATAAAATGCGTTAACACTCCTCCAAAATAATAATAAAAAAAATACATTTATTTCTAAAAATATTCTTATCGTTACCTTTAGGACACTCGCAATGAAAAGAGTTGATCTTATCAATGCATTTGCCGTTGTTGAGACAAGGCTGGGAGGCACAGTCGTCTGTATTGATCTGGCAAAACACGCCTTCATATCCTACAAATATAGTGTGTGTATTAATAGTGAGAAAATAAAAATGTACTTGTATGGTGGTACCATTCTCACCTGGCATACAAATGCAGTGAAAACCTCCGATCTGATCGAGACAGGTGGCATCGTTCTGGCATGGGTTGGATTTGCACTCGTTCACATCCATTTCACAGCGTGGTCCCTCATAGCCTTGGAGGCATTTGCACTGGAATGAGCCCTTGGTGTTTAAACACCGGCCACCATGTTCGCATGGATTGGCTCCTGAAAAAAAACCACACCATTGAATCCTTTCTGACTCTCATTTCCTAAAACACAATCAACTTTCTATTCACAATTCAACAGTAAAATGTAGGATCAAGATACCTGGGTCACGATATAAAATAGTTACAAAAAATAGATAAATAGATAAAACAAATAAAATACAACAAATACAAACATTTCTGCTTGTGAGACAACAGAAGTGGAGGAGAAAGTCATTTAACACAATGTTTGTTTTAATCAAATGTAAACCAGTTATATATATATATATATATAGATATATATTGTCATGGTACTGATGCACAATCAAATTTACAATCCGACAATCTAACCAATCAGGGTTTGCTTTGCTCTCTGCCACAAATTAAACTATGCTGTGATTGACTATTACCGAGAGAGCATTCATCAATGTCCTGGTTGCAGGCAGAGCCGGTGTAACCAGGAGGACAGGTACAGATGGCCATGCCATTGACAGGGTTTGTGTCGCAGTTGGAGCCCTTCTGACATGGATTACTAATGCAGGCATCATCCAGGTGACACAGCAGACCTAACCAAAAAAAAAGCACATTAAACACAGAATTGAAAACTGGAAAGGGCCGTGCATACAGTTTTCAAATTCATAGTGCAGATGCACCACAAACTTACCAGTGCGCCCATGTGGACACTCGCAGTAAAATGACGCAACGCGATCATGGCATGTGGCTCCATGATAGCAAGCAGCGCTGGCGCAGTCGTCGATGTTCTCGCTGCAGTCGTCGCCTGTCCAGCCGTTCACGCACACACAGTGGAAGCCGCCCACTGTATTGTGACAGGTGCCACCATTTTGGCAGGCATTTGGAGACAGCTCACACTCATCCACATCTTCTGTGCAGTACTGACCTGTAGTGTCATGCATCAGTGTAGTTGTTTGAGTGGTATAGATAGCATAAAATTAATTTGAGCGTTGTGAGCTTTACTATAGTGTAGTAAAGTATACTTCTCAATTTGCAGTGTTCATCATTGTGGTTTGTGTAAGTGTGTGACAGATTTGTGCTATTAAATGAAGAGGTCAACTTTAAGTGGACCTTGGATCAGCAGGATTTAACTCCATCAAACAACCTACACTGACTGTATATGATTATAGAGAGGACACTGTTCATAATCACACTAACCAGAAGAAATAATTTACAACACACACTCAGGTATAGAGGATGGGTTCCATTTTGAGTCTGGATCCTCTTAAGATTTCTTACTCATACCATCTAAGGGAGTTTTTCCTTGCTACGATCGCCACAGGCTTGTTCACTAGGAGTTTTTGAGACAATGTCCATTGTCAAAAGCACTAGATAAATAAACCTGAATTGAATGCAACACTTATTACCACACATATTACATAAATGGTGCTGTGAACTATGTTAGATGTTAAGATAATGTCCTAAACATACATAACGCTTTTGCAGTGGCAGGTTGGAGCAAGTTCTAGATCAATCTAGTGATGGAAACATACTAGAAAAAAATACTAAAGTTCCAAAATATACATACTAAATTAACAAAAAGGACACGCAAGCTACTGCGATAGTTCTATGGAGCACATAAAAGATTTAAATTAAAATCTTCTTTAAAAAAGTGCTGCTGTGTTTCACTGTGTGGTGTGTTGTACCTGTCCAGTGTTTGTCACAGTGGCAGTTGTAAGTGTTCACTCCATCCATACACCTGCCTCCGTTCTCACACGCATGCTGAAGACAGTCGTCAATGTTATGCTCACAATTCTGTCCAGTGAACCCTAAACACAGCCAGGAAAATGCATACAAATGAAATGGAACTGTGTGAAAATGCAGGCACTTAATTGCTTATAGCCAGTGTGTGTGTGTGTGTGTGTGTCTACTACTAGATGAGCTATTGGGGTTAATCATCAAACTTATCCGCAAAAGGAGCCAAAAAAAACCACTGGTTGTTACGCAACAGTCACAAGCTGATTTACCTGGCAGGCAGGTGCAGGCAAAGCCAGTGTCACTGGTCTGTGTGCATGTGCCCCCATTAGAACAGGGAGAAGGCTGGCAGGGCTGAAAGGGGCGTTCACAGTGCGTGCCAGCATACTCGGGTGGGCAGCGGCAGCGGTATGAGCCCACTTCGTTTATGCACACACCGTTGTTCTGGCAGGGCGAGGGGGTCGTAGCACACTCGTTTATGTCCAGGCGGCATGTAGGCCCGTGGAAGCTCGGCGGACATGTGCAGATAAAGTGGGAGTCAAACGCGGAGCACCGACCGCCGTTGGCACAAGGGTTTGAGGCACATGGGTCTGCTTGTTGGCATGTCTTACCTGCACAACACACAGGGAATTTAAAAACAATACATTATACAATACAATAGCCATAAAGTATTTGAAATTCTCACACAAGTATCTGACTACATACCTGTCCAGCCGGGAGGGCAGCGGCAGCTGTAGGTGCTGAGTGTAAGGAGTAAACAGGAACCACCGTTGCGGCACGGCGAACTCATGCAAGCATGATTGACGGGTGTCAGACACAGCGGCCCACTAAATCCCAGTGTACAGTCGCATGTAAACTCCACGTCGTTGCCCTGTGTTCGTGGTCGACACGCACCGCTGTTTCTGCACGGAGATGGACTACATGGGTTCGGGAACTGACACTGTGCACCGGCATAGTCCGCAGGACAGCTGAGGGACAAACAAGGAAACAAAAGACACACAAACTCAAACGCTTTTCCCACGAAATATTAAAAACAATTATATTGAAGGAATAATTGACAAAGAAATTTACCACAAAAAAAAAAATAATAATAATGCTTAAAATAAATTATTTTATATATTTTTTGTGTTTGAAAACCATATACTTAAATCCTAGCAAGAAATCTTTCAGGACAGTGTGTGTGTGTGTGTGTGTGTGTGTGTGTGTGTGTGTGTGTGCGTGCGTGCGTACGCGCAGCGCAGCAGGTGTGTGCATTGATAAATGCAGTTGTGATGCACTCCCCTCCCCCGATTCTCTGCCTCTCCTCTGAACCCTGTTGCTATGGCAAGTGGCGTGAGGTCACAAGGCCTGATCCCCAGAGACAGCACACTCCTCCTGTCATCCCTTCACCCACCCACCATCTACCACCACATTACACATTTATATAAACAGAGACAGTGAGTGAGTGAGTGAGTGAGTGAGTGAGTGAGTGAGTGAGTTGAAAGGTGTGAGAAGTACATGTGTGTAGGGTTAATCACTTTTTTCTCTATACTTTTGTATGTTAGTCTTTTTAACTTTTTGTTAACTAAGTTCATGTTTTAAAAATCTTTTGTTTGAACTCTTTTTACTGATTAAAAATTATATGAATTAATTCTCCTTTATTTCTTTCTCCTTTATCAAGATGTGTTTACTTTAAGAATGGATTTGGATAAACAATCTTTGCTTTTGTGGCGCTGCAGCAGGGCGTTTGTAGATGTAGCTGTGTGTGTGTGTGTGTGTGTGTGTGTCTGAGCAGATGCAGTGGTGACCCATGACCACATTTGTGACTTCAGGCTACAGCCTTCACAGGGGGCTGGTCTGCCATCTGCTACTGATTGCCCTCAAATGTATGTATGTATGTGTGTGTGTGTGTGTGTGTGTGTGTGTGTGCATGTGCTTGTTCACACCTCCTGCTTCCTGCCTTGGAGTGTGAAACTAAACAAGAACTTTAATTTTATTACTAATCTTTCATTCATTCAGGATTTCCATCACTGCTGGCAGCCCCCATACACACAAACACACACTAATACACCCAAACACAAAATAAAACCCCCAAACACACACTAATACCCCCAAACACACACACATTTACACATGCAAAATAGAACACCCAAGCTGTAAACAACCGTATGCCAAGTGAGCTTTGCTGAAAGCATATGTCTTGGAACAAAAAGTTATTACTATGATTAGAGTAAATTACAAAAACCCTAAACCGTCTCCCATAAGTCATTGGACAGATTATCAGGAAACATGCTTACACACAGTTCTGGAAGTTTCCTTTCACATCTAATTAAACTACATTAAATACAGTTTAATTAAAAAATATATTTAAATCACTGTGCTTTCAAAAACACAAACAGCGTAGTCAACACTGCATACCAGCAGGGGGAGTTAGGACTTGTGATAAACCAGGTTGCTGTCCTTCAGCACTAAAGACAAGGCGGTAGCGTTGGAGTTTTCCAGTACTGTACTGTTTGATTTAAAGGATTTTGTCCTCATGAGGAACCTGAACTTTGGTCCCACCCTGACCCGAGTCCCCACGTGACTGTGTTCAATCAGGAGCCGGAAAGAAGTCAATAGTAAGAAATATTTTTAGGACAGAAAGAACCCAAGTATATTGTTGTTTCCCCTGTTGTGCTGTGAGGACATACAAGCGGATATTCAATCTGTGTGTCTATTTTCATTCTATTGTACTGAGGTTTACTAGACTGCATCAACACAATGACCTGTCCAGAGAGAGAGAGAGAGAGAGAGAGAGAGAGAGAGAGAGAGAGAGTGAGAGAGAGTGAGTGAGAGTGAGTGAGAGTGAGAGGGAGAGAGAGAGAGAAAGAGAGAGAAAGAGAAAGAGAGAGAGAAGTGGAGGAGGTAAGAAAGACCTCATGTGGGATGTGGCCAAAAGGCTCTCACACTTGTTTGCTTTCAAATCTTTGCCCCCTCCTTTCCCCCCCAAAGCCAACCCCCTTCACACACACAATCTGAATGGTGTCCTGTTCTGGGGCAGATGGCTGTGGAGGTAATGGGATGAACCTAAGCATAGCAACAGAGTAAGATAGCAAGTAAGCGAATAAGAAAGAAAGAGAAAGATAGATAGAGATAGAGATTAAAAATGGATTGTGTGGTACAAACGTGTAGATGGAGGGGAAAATGTAAAACAGATAGTAGAAAGAAACAAAATGTGCACAAAAGGATAGTAACACCTGTAAAAATTCCCCTTTGTTTTTTAAAATCCTAAAATACGTACAAGTGTGTCTGCTCAATGTGGGTCGGTGTGTATGTGTATGCTCACTGTGGGTCGGTGTGTATGTGTATGCTCACTGTGGGTTGGTGTGTATGAGTGAGTATGCTCACTGTGGGTTGGTGTGTATGAGTGAGTATGCTCACTGTGGGTCGGTGTTTATGAGTGAGTATGCTCACTGTGGGTCGGTGTTTATGAGTGTGTATGCACACTGTGGGTCGGTGTTTTTGAGTGTGTATGCACACTGTGGGTCGGTGTGTATGCTCACTGTGGGTCGGTGTGTATGAGTGTGTCTGGGTTCAGGACAATAGAGAGAGAGAGGGGCAGCTGTCGGATTGAATCGGATGAATAGGCTTCAGGAGTAACGGACCACTGAGCCTCTGGGAGCATGTCTATGGGCTCGTGCGCACATACACACACACACACTTGTGTGCACCCACTCAACATGGAGCCTTATTCAAATTAAAAAATCCTTCCAGCTGCAGTGTGGCTTGGTTGGCCTGGTCTCTTCCTCTAAAGGTCTTTTTTCACTCTTCTTAAGCCAGTGGCGGATTCAAAAATACCGGGACTCACCTGCAGCCTGGTTTCCCACTGGCTGTGAGCTCACATGTTCCACCATTCTGACATGGTTCCAAGCACCTCAAACCTGTGCAGAAAGAAAAGAAATTATTTTTACAAGAGCACACACACACACACACACACACACACACACACACACACACACACACACACACACACACACACACACACA
>JAOTRA010000016.1:286132-310822 GCA_026260255.1 Pseudolaguvia tuberculata | reverse complement strand
ACAGGAACAGAGCGAGGCTTCCCGGCCTCCGTGACAGGAACAGAGCGAGGCTTCCCGGCCTCCGTGACAGGAACAGAAAGACGCTCCTCGACCACCTCCAAACCAGGCAGACGCTCCTCGACCACCTCCAGACCAGGCAGACGCTCCTCGACTACCTCCGGCCCCAACAGGCCCATCTCTGGTCGGGCCAGAAAGACCAGAGCCTCAACTGGGGTGAGGAAGTCACAGGTGATGAGGAGATAAGCCAAAAGATAGAGGAGGTCCTCCCTGAGACGTTGGTCCTCGTCCCAGGCTTGGGCTACCCAGTCCAGTGCCTTCCCCGTTAAACTCATAAATACCAGCCCACACTTGTCCTGGGCATGCTGTAATCATGCGGCTGGAATAGGGAAAAAGCCGCGCACTCCCGCACGAATTTACGACACTTGCCGCGACGGCCGTCATATCTCCGTGGGAATGCGATCGGGGGGGGGGCTGCGGCCAATCCGCTGGGTGCGAACTTGGTTGGATTATACTGTCAGAATGCTCCGGGAGGGGGGGGGGCATGTTTGGGGAGAAAGAGCGCACCCAAACGCAGAATTGGCGGATTTGAAAAGTCCATTTTATTAAAGAAAAACAAACTAAAAATTTTTTAATACAAAAAAAAAAGATTTAAACTAAAGAAAATACCGAAAAAAAGGACGTGACAAAACCTGGCGTGACGAGACAAGATTCTAAACATGAACATTAATCGTAACATAAACACGAATGAAAGGCATTTAGGAAAAAAACAAAAAGGGGAAAGATGAGAGATAATCCAACAGCCCCCAGGAGAATTCTGCCGGCTTATAACCATGCGCAAATCAGCGCTGGACAAGACTCAGCTCAGCCAAGCCCGGCAACGCGCTGGAGACGCTCACACCAGAGGAGGACGTGACAGAGCCCCTTCCTTAAGAATAGTCACCCCTCCTCAGAGATTTTGTTGGGTGTAAGTGAGTGTACGTACACATTAGTTTATGGACATTTCTAGATAAGGATGTCTGGCAAATGCTGTAAATGTAAAGAGAAATCTTAATTCCTATACATTGGTGCATTTTGAAATGATAAATAAAAGCAATACATACATGTTTTTAATTGGATTCAGTTCACACACACACATTCACTCCTATGGACAATTTCGAATCACCAATGCCTCGTCTCCACCTTGGATACTCAAACCACATAACTGTTATGCTAATTCTATCAATCAGACCAATCTTAAGTGCTCAAAAACATTTCTGCAGGACTGTTTTGAATTTGTTTTGCACTGACTGCAACATGTTCAGGGAGGGTGCAACCAACACCATCACCCTGGAGGAGTACACTTTAGCAGTGCTGGCTACATAAACAATATGTGACTGTCACCAAGAACATCACCACACGACCCGATCAGAAGCAATGGATGACTGCTGAAGTACAGGTGAATCTGTTATCACAGCTAGTAACAAATCGCTTTAAAAACAGAAAGGGCCAAGCTGGCTTGTGTAATTAGAGAATGGAAGAGTGTGCAGGTCCAGAGAATCCTTGGACACTTCCAAAACCGTGGTGACAGTAGTTGCATGTGGCAGGGCATTTAGACCTGCCTGTAACACTTTTGTCTCCCTTCTAGATTGTTGAAATTCCATCCACGGTTTGAAGCCCAAAACAGCAAGGAAGACCATCCCTCCTCTTACTGACCAAGTGCTCAGTCAGCTCAGGTGAGGACAACTATATGCAAAACACAGAAAGCAACTGGACCAGAAAACATTCACATTAACGTATGTGAGTGCGCAGAAATGCTAGCAGATATCTTAACAGGCATTTACAAAGACCACCACCATTTTCACATGTCAAAGAAATCATCAGTGTCCTGCCTCAACAACTATTGTTCTGTTACACAGATGATGCCATCACTACCACGTTACACCTTGACAACATAGCCGTGGTGGGTTTGAACCTCAAGAATGATGAGTCAGTGTACAGAGAGAACACCTGACAACTTGGTGCAGAGCCAACAACCAGTCTCTTAACGTGGCCAAGACAAAATAGATTGTTGATTCCAGGAGAAGAGAATTCTCTACAATACTCCAACTGAAAAGATCACCGGATTTTCACCCCCATCACAGACATGTGCACAACATGCACTAGCATTGTGGATGACCACACACACACACACACACACACACACACTACACACTTGTCACACTCCTTCCCTCAAGAAAAAGGTTTCTTTCCAAGACATACAGCTTCCTGGCCCCTGATCTCTGGAAAGAGACTGTTCACCAAATCTCCCTACCAGGAACTGACTGATTCACTGAACAAAAAAAAAAAAAAAAAGTGTTTGAGCATTTAGGCCTTTACAAGTAGACTGTGTAACAGCTGTAACATCATCTTCCCCTGAGCCTCAGCATTGAGAGGAGCTGAATGGATGGAAACAGACTCACCCAAACACATATGGACAAAATCCAGCACAGAAACATTCACACTCAGACACCACACCGATACTCCTACAAAACTGCACATTTCACTTTAGCATCACACTCATCACATATGTCACTTTACTTAATTTGCAATTTACTCTGTTCTATTTGCACTATATAGGATCTTTGTCACAAATCAATTAACTACCTAATTTCCAGTTAGTTGGTGCCTATAGACAAATTTCTGTGCAGCAAGTGATCCCACGATTTGCAATTCTATACAAATTAAGTTCAGATGATGGCACCTGTTTTGTAAATAATGTATAAAAAAGTGATTGGAGTGTGCCTACCATCCTCAATCACAAGGAATTGTGGAAAGAGAAAAATTGGTGAAGAAAATCTGTCAAATCTGTGCAGACACAAACTTGAAATGGGTTCAAGCAATACCTTCCTGACCGGAGTTTCGCTCATGCCGCCGCCCTTGCTCGCCGCGCACCTGATTGGTGTTTTCACAATGATTTTGGCCCTTTAAATAGCAGTGGCGTTTTCCCTTTCCTTCGCTCGATTATCGCGCTACTCGCGGTTGTCAATAGTCTTGTGTTGATTTTTTCTTCTAAAAAGTTTTGCTTCTGGATTTTTGCTTCTCGTTTGTTTAGATTCCCATCGAGTGTTTTTGTTTCTTGTTTCCTTCCTGCTTTCTGTCTTCCTGTTTTTTATCTCCCTGTTTCATGTTTTATTTTCCCCCTTTTTCTTCCTCTTTCATCTCTTTTGGTTGTTCCTTCCTGCTCATTGTTTTATTTTTTATTTTTTTTCACTTTTTTATTATCGCCACACGATTGTTTGAGCAACCGTTTTCCAAACAAGGTTTTTTTCCTCGGGAGTGGGCCACGGCCTTGTGGGACATGAACGCTACCTGCTGCTCAGATTATGCCTCCTTCACTAGTGAGATGCGGCGGACGTTTGATTATTCACTTACAAGGTGACTGGCTGCCCAACAGCTGCTGCAACTGCGACAAAGTTCTTGCTCATCCTATGACTATGCTATCAAGTTCCGCACCCTGCCAGCTTCATGTGGGTGGAATGAGCGCTCTCGTTAGTCCATAAAAATCCCCATATCGATTGGCATCACTGGCATAATCAGTCCTTCATCCTCTCCGGCTGGGGCCGGGTTCTTTTTTGTCAAGAAGAAGATCAGTCCTTGCAGCCATGCATCGATTACAGGGGTCTCAACGCTATCACTGTGAAGAACCGATACCCCCTGCCCTTCATGATTTCTGCCTTTGAACTTCTCCTGGGTGCTGCAATCTTTACCAAATCGGATCCCGTAACGCATACCACCAGGTACACATAAGAGAAGGGGACGAGTGGAAAACCGACTTCAACACTATGAGTACCTGGTCTTACCCGAATGCCCCAGCAGTTTTTCAGACTTTTACTAATGACATCTTGAGTGACTTCTTGAATTGCTTTGTTTTGTGTACCTGGAGGATGTCCTGGTCTTCTCTCGGTCCCTGAAGGAACATGTCAATCATGTCCATCAAGTCCTGCAACGTCTTCTGGAGAATAAATTATATGTTAAGGCAGAGAAGTGCGACCTCAGTCTCGTTCCTAGGGTTTAGGGTTGCCCCCTCGGTCATAGAAATGGAACCTGCTAAGGTAGCTGCTGTCAAGGACTGGCACATCCTGACATCTAGACAGAGCGCGGAGAGGTTCGCCTGTCTCAAGGAAAGGTTTACCCCAGCCGCCATCCTCACCATTCCAGACACTACAGGCCAGTTTATTAAGGAAGTCGACGCATCTGAGACTTGGATAGGAGCCATCTTGTCCCAAAGAAGCCTCAAGGACAACAAGATCCATCCGTGCTAATTGGTCATTGTTTTTTTTCTTCCATTTTTCAACTTTACAATTTCATTTCGCCCTGGCTCCAAGAATCTCAAACCTGATGCCCTGTCTAGACAGTTTTCCTCTCTTCTCCCCTAGAGCGGGATACTCCAGAAATCATTTTGCCCCCTCATTGCTTAGTTGTCACTCTTGAAATAGAGGAGAGGGCCAGGAAAGCTCTGGAGCGAGAGCCCTAACAACGTCCCTCCATGAATCATGTGGTCCCAGGTCCTAGATTGGGCACAGAAAAGGACACCCTTCAGTATGTGGCTGCCTGTGACGTCTGCATGCGCATTAAGCCCACTTTGTCTCTCTTCGTCAGCTACCCTCCACCAAGCAATCTGCTAAACTGGCAATCAAACACGTCGTGAGGTTGCATGGGCTCCCTTCTGACATTGAAATGTTTTTCTTTGCTTATCCCATCTTAGTCAGAGCGCAGAGTAAGCTAACAAACTAAAAAACATACAATGTTCAGTCTTCTAACAAACAAACAAATAAAAGATCTGGCAGACACACAACTTGTTACTGAATAAATTATTGCAAATAGTTAGCCAGATAAACATATTGCAAGGCTAAGTCGAATAACTATAGGACAAAACAACAAACCCAGATTACAACCCTGGTCCAGAATTTAGTTTAAGTCCACTTACAACAATTGGACCAAAACAGAGGCAGAAGACGTATTCCCTGAATTAAAAGCTTTAGCAGACTAGGCATTGCAAGAATGACATAAAAGTATGGGCTAAAATAGTAGGAGCAGCACTTTTATATCTACTGTTTCTTTGGATGATACTTAAATTGAGTAACTATGCCCTAGTACAGTTAATGGTGTCAAATAAAATAAGGATATCAAACAAGCAAATAAGCTCTAGCCGAAAATTGATTTAAAACAATACATATGTGCAACATAATAGGCTTGCTTCAAATGGGCAAAATGCAGGAATTGGCTTTAACAATTCAAATTGATCTAAACTAACCAGGTTGCCTATATGAAGCCTAAGATGAGGTACACAACCTAAAGCTAATGTTTTCTGGTATTGTGGAAATAATGTACTAATACTCCCACTCCTCTGGCATGGAATATGTGCTCCAGTAGTGTTGGAAGGAATACTAACTGCATTTCCACTAGCTAATGAGAAAATTGCATCGTTCCTGGCACTAAAGAGCGTCCTGAACCTGGAATTAATACAAGACACAAAAGAGGCATGGAAGAAGTAACTACATTTACAGCATTTGGCAGATGCCCTGGTCCAGAGCAACATACAAAGACCCCTTATTGACATTAAAGTCACATTATTGAACATTTCAATACTGATACAATATTATCACAATGCTATGCGAGGAGTGATGAGTGCTTGGAGATAGAATGGTGTTGTTCTTGACTTTGTAGGCAAGCATCAGTGTTTTGAATCTGATGCATGCAGTTACTGGAGAGCCAGTGGAGGGAGCACAGAAGTGTTGTGTGAAAACTTTGTTAAGTTGAAAACGACAAGTGCAGCTGCATTCTGAATCATCTGTAGCGAGTAAATCACACTTTGAGGTAGACCTGCCAGACGTTAACTACAGTAGAAATTGCAAGAGACTGCACAAGCAACTGTGGGTGGCCTGAGAGGATAAGAATGGTTGTTTCCTAATGTTGTTTAGGTTGTTCTGCAGAATCGTGTTATGTTATAACCGGTTGTCCATAGTTACACAGATGTTGAGGGGAGATCGTAGAATTGTCCATTTTGATTGCCAGATCTTGGCATAGGGATGAGTCAGCTGGGATGAAAATAAGTTTGGTTTTGCAAGGATTGAGTTTCAGTTGGTAAACAGCCATCCATGAAGATACGTCTGCAAGCTGAGATCCTGGCAGAAGCTGTAATGTCTGATTGGGGAAAGGAAAAGACATGGTAAGTGTCATCAGCATAGCAATGATAGGTGAACCCATGTGAGAAAATAGCTTTGCCAAGTGAATGAGAGTAGAAGGAGAAAAAGAGAGGACCAGGAACTGAGCCTTGTGGGACACCAGTGGCGAGTCTGTGAGGAGCAGATGTAGTTCCTGATTTTACCTGACATGAACAGCCTTCCAAGTAGGAAACCATTGCAATGCTGTTCCATGAATACTAAGACTCTTTAGGGTGGACATAAAGAGCTTGTGATTGACCATATTAAATGCTGCTGTAAGGTCTAGAAGGATGAGGACAGATGATGTGGCAGCATGTAGCTTTTCAGTGACTGTCAAGAGAGCAGGCTCTGTAGAGTGGTTTTGTGTGCTGTTTTAAGTCAGACTGGTTGGGTTCTTGAAAGTTCTGCGTGAGGAAGAGACAGTTGATTTTGGATTTTATAAAATAAAAGAGAGAAGATTCTTTTGATATTGGTTAATAACATTGATTAAAAGACATTGGTATTGCTACATACAGTAAGTACTTAAAACAAGGCAAGAATACTGTACTCGAACAATGGGGACCAGACCCTGATATATACAATGTGCTGACTTGATATTATACCTGTAGGTGTTGTGGAAGGCCATTATGCACCGAGAATTTATTTATCTGCATCATGGACTCTCTTTCTCCAGGTAGCACACAATGTCAAATGGATTAACTATATATAGTATAACCAACAGCGCTTCATTAATCATAAAATAGCTTCATTAGGTCTAATTTCAGAACAGCTGCAATGATGACAGTTCAAAAGCAATTCACATTAGCATGGACGAAAACAATGAGTTTGCCAAATGTTTCAAGAGGATTTTTAATAAATAAATACAAGTTTGGCCGGAGCTATCGACCTAATGCTGAAACGGATGCCAGCCAAAAGGGATCAGATGGTTGGAAACAATGTTCTTTGTCTCCCTTGTTCACAACCATCTGCAAAGTTAGTCTAACTGGCTTTTTTTGCTGAAGCTTGTTGGCAGGACTTATTCTCATTGTACTTTTTATAATTACGTTTATATTCTGTTGTGGAATTCCATTACTACATGCTATAATTGCGATGGCTGCTCAAACAAAGTTTGGTCAATATGTTATGATGCATGTAACAAATTTGAACATTTGTGCTGTACGTCTGTAAGTGTTCTGTGCAGTTTTCCCATATGTCCCAAAGACAGCACCATCTACAGTGCATCCTGTGCCGGACCTGCATATGCAAATGGAACCCTGCTCAAATGGTTTCCAACAGAAAGCACTCAAACCATCAGATAATGGAAGCAAACAAAAGGTGTGGTATTCCTACCTGCTTGAAAAGTATCTTTATCAGTGCGATACTTTACCAGAAGACTTATCAAATATAATGTAATAGGAATGTACCATGAGTAAAAGAATATTCGCTGAAGAACAGACCTTGAAGAACAAGTCTTAAGGTAGAGACATTTATAGTATGCTGTTCAATCTTATATGGAGACCACATTTCAGCGCCCTTGTGGATATGAGCTAGGGACATCACAGTCGAAATCATTATTATCATGGCTACAGAAATGTACCACCGGCAAACAAACGTCGCTAAAAAGGAGCATCGGCATAGTTATTAATTAACCATGTTTTCTTTTAGTTTTCTTTTCTTGTCACATTTGATTGAATTTTACATTCATTCATTCATTTTCGTACCCACTTATTTCCTAATTCTGGGTCATTATATTGTTAGTGCTTTCCCAAAGCTTTTGGGCATAGAGTTTCATCTATGTTAACTGTGTTTTATGATTTCCTAGTAAAAGCTACATACTCTGAGACAGAATAAACCTCCTCATCTGAGTGTGCCGTTTCATCTTCTGATTGGTCACTGAGAAGGTCACACGGCAGTAAGGAAGCAGAGTCTGCAATCTCCAGAACAGGAGCAATGCTGGCACGGCGATTTTCTGGTCCGTTCTTTGAGGGCGGAGCCAGTTTGGCCGTGGTTCCAGCTGGGCTAGTGTTCTGAAAGTCCATTGCAACAGTTCCTATTTAATAAAAAAATATTCCCAATATTAGATATGTTAATCTAATATGTTGTTTTTTATTAGGCGAAACTCGGGTAAATATAAACATTTCTCAGTATAGTTATTTGTAGTCCTTAAGAATGTTTAGTCATTATAAATGGTTTTTATTATGCCCTCTTATGGTCACACTCAAAACACAATTAAACATTAACACATTTACCCCTTTTTTAATCCATATGGGCATGTGTGCAAGCATTCATTAAGCTTCATAAAGGTTCTTCAATGTGTAAATGGTATACATAACATGACTCTTACCCATGCTAGCAATGATACTGTGCACAGGGAGCTCTGAGGGGCTGTTAAAAATGTTACTGTTTCTCTGCTTCTTTCTATTCTTTGTATCCTGTCTGACAGAAAATGCAGAGTTTTCCTCCTTAGTGATATTGATGTAATAGCAGGTGTCTCCAGCAGCCATAAGATGACGAGGGCCAGGGTTCAGTAAGATGATTTTATTTTCTTCTCTCTTTATTCCTATCAAACAAACACCATACCTACACATACAAACACAGTTGACCAAAATTGAATAATTCTATTTATTTACTAATATGCAGTCTCATGTAATTGTCTGTTGTTTGTGTCGCAATCAACTCAAGTCAAGTGACTTTACAAGATCTTTTGCCACTCCATTGTATATGCGTTTTTCTTTTTGTATCTCACTTGTGGTTGTCAAGGTGTGTCTGTGTGAGTATGTTAGTGAAGAGAACAACCAAGCATTGATTTTACTGAAATTTAAGCCATAAATTATTGTCTTATCTGATATTTTTCATTATTTATACAGTGGTGTGAAAAAGTGTTGGCCCTCTTCCTGATTTCCAATCTTTTTGCATGTTTGTCACACTTTAATGTTTCAGTGTGAGGAGTCTGACATAGCTCCTTCCCCTTGTTTAGCGTTGTCGATGACGTATTATTTAATGCGACTCGCCGGTGTGCGCGTCGCGAGTCATTAAAGGATCATATTTTATGGAAGTCTACGTGTGTACCCGGCCAAGCTAAGTCTGGCGATAACTAGTATTCGTTTATATGTTTTGGACTGTGATTTAGAGGACAATAGAATGTTGGTTTAAAGTTTTGTTCTGTTCTCATCCTGTGTTGTTTATCGCCGTATGCTTTTGCTTTCTGTTTGAGTTGTATTAAAGAGTGTCCCCGCATCATGGATCCGATGATGACTCGCCTTATAAGGATTCAGCGGTACAAGCTCGGTGGGATTCCCCTTTGGCGTTAGCACCCACGCTAGCTGCGCCGTTGGCACCCGCGCTAGCTGCTCCATTTGCATACATGCTAGCCCCGCCATTAGCATACATGCTAGCCCCCTAGTCTGTGTGCGTGCTAGCCACCCAGTCACCGGTAGTGTTGCCCACCCGGTTAAACGGAGACCCGGTGATGTGCGCCCCGTTTATGAAACAATGTTTCCCGCACGTGCTCCCCACATCCCGCAAGAAGTGCGTGTTCATGTTTTTGTGTTTGGGCGGTAAAGCACTAGCCGCGGTATCCGCAGCTTGGGATATAAATCCGAGCCTTGGTTCAGATGTTAACTGCCACCTTGCTCAGTTGCTTAGGGTGTTTACCCGTGACACTGAGGAGGAGGTTACTCTGGTTAAGGCGGCCCGGATACGTGGATCCATTGAGAATGCCTATGCCCCGTCCATTGGGGACGTCCATGTTCCATCCATCTGCTTGGTCCGGTGGTAGCCGAGGAGTATTACGGTGGTCCCTTTGAGGTGGTGGAGGCTACACCTGCGCCGCGACCTTTGAGACCCACCTGAGGTCTCACGTGTTGGACACGGAGCTAGAGTCATTTCGGCGAGCGTCTGCATCAGAGCCTCCTTTGGTCCCCTCAGCGTCCCCTTTGGTCCCCCCAGAGTCCCCTTCAGTGCCTTCATTGTCCCCTTCGGTCCCTTCAGTGTCCCCTAGTTCCTTTCAGGTTCCTCCTCAGTCCGTTCAGTGTCCCTTTCTGTGACCCCTTCAATGTTCCCCTCGGTTCCTTCAGTGTCCTTCTCGGTCCCTTCAGTGTCCCCTTCTGTGACTCCTTCTGTGTCCCTTTTAGTCGCTTCAGAGTCCCCTTTGGTCCCTTCAGCGTCCCCTTTGGTCACTTCAGCGTCCCCTTCGGTTTCCCCTTAGTTTTCCCTTCAGCGTTCCCCTCGGTTTCCCCTTCAGTGTCTCCTTTGGTCCCTTCAGTGTCCCCTTTGGTCCCCTCGGTGTCCCCTTTAGTGCCTACGTTGTACCCTTCGGTGTCTCCCTCGGCCCCTTCAGAGTCCCCTTTAGCGCCCTCAGAGTCCCCTCTGGTGACCCCTTTAGCGAACCACAGTGAGAGCCATTATCCACAAATGGTGAAAACATGGAACAGTGGAGAACCTTCCCAGGAATGGCCGATCGAACAAAATTACCCCAAGAGCGCAACGACGACTCATCCAAGAGGTCACAAAAGACCCCACAACAACATCCAAATAATTGCAGGCCTCACTTGCCTCAGTTAAACTCAATGTTCATGACTTCACCATAAGAAAGAGACTGGGGGCAAAAATGTTCCAAGACGAAAATTGCTGCAGTTTTACCAGAAAAGACTTTTGGGAAAATACTCTGGACTGACGAGACAACCGTTGAACTTTTTGGAAGGTGTGTGTCGCATTACATCTGGTGTAAAAGTAACACCGCATTTCAGAAAAAGAACATCATACCAACAGTAAAATATGGTGGTGGTAGTGTGATGGTCTGGGGCTGTTCTGCTGCTTCAGGATTTGGAAGACTTACTGTGATAAATGGAACCATGAATTCTGCTGTCTACCAAAAAATCCTGAAGGAGAATGTCTGGCCATCTGTTCGGGGACCAAGCTGAAGCGAACATGGGTTCTGCAGCAGGACAATGATCCAAAACACACCAGCAAGTCCACGTCTGAATGACTAAAGAAAAACAAAATGAAGACTTTGGAGTGGCCTAGTCAAAGTCCTGACCTGAATCCTATTGAGATGCTGTGGCATGAGCTTAAAAAGGCAGTTCATGCTCGAAAACCCTCCCATGTAGCTGAATTACAACAATTCTGTAAAGATGAGTGGAACAAAATTCCTCCACAGCGCTGTAACAGACTCATTGCAAGTTATGCAAACGCTGGATTGCAGTAGTGGCTGCTAAGAGGCCCAACCAGTTATTAGGTTAAGGGAGCAAACACTTTCACACACTGGGCCATGTGGTTTTGTATTTTGTTTTCCCTTAATAATAAAAACCTTCATAAAAACATTCAACATGTTTTGTGTTTAATGTTTCAGATCATCAAACAAATTTAAATATGAGTCAAAGATAACATGAGTAAAGTGTGACAAACATGCAAAAAATTGGAAATCAGGAAGGGGGCCAACACTTTTTGTTGAAGACAGAATATTTGAGAGGGTAGTTACTGTTTTAATTAAGTTGCTATTCTAAATGAATTGGCCATACCTCACAAGTTGTTCTCAATGACAAGTTTTATTTTCTAATTCTATGTACATAATAAGGGAACTACATTTGTTATTATTCTTGTTATTATATTGTTTATTTATTGGTTTATAAAATTGGATTAGGTTTTAATTTAGCGCTACATATTGTTTCTTTAATAGTTACATTATGGACTATTATTTAAATGAAGCAATAAATAAATAATGAGTTTGCAAACGTCTATCAGAAACATAAAAATCAAAATCATCAATGCCTGTTTTAAGAACATTTAATTTTGTTGGTCGTTGTATAGTGTGCACTTACTTTTTGTGTGCATGGAACGCAGCATAGGTAAAACTCTTCTTTTCAAACTCTCTGAAGAACATGCTGTCACTCAGTCGTATATGATAGACTTCATTGCCAGAACAGCGGCCGTACATTCTCTGCCACTGCTCAGGGGACTGTTGACCTTCCCTACACACAATAGCTGCTTGTTATTACATGTTTGTTAACTGGTAATGAAGAATTTATAAACAATGTGTTATGGTTACTACGAAAATCTAATACGTTAAAGTCTAATACAGTGTTAATGGAAATACCTGTACACTTACACCATTATGGAATCCAGCCAAGCATGTTGAGTGCTTGAATAAATCTAAACTGTTAAGGGATAAGAGCTTAATTAAACTTCTAATCAGCAGTCCAACACCTTAAATCACTGAGAAACTGCATGAACATCCCCCAATGAGCACATTATTAAAATGTTGATAAACCAACATGATCAGCTGGATCATCTGCATAAATGTGTGGATGTACAGGTGTGTAATAATATAAATACAAGTGTTTAGAAAATTTGCTACTTACTGTCCACGGGATGTGTGGACGAGCAGAGTTACGAGAGTGGATGTGGCCGGACACAGGCAGTTCAGAGCTAATAACGCGTACTTAAACTCCTCCTCACACACTACGTGGTCTACAGCAGGAAACACACCCCTCTACTTAGACACAAAATGGTAGATAATTATGAAGAATATTTCTACCACATATACCAATCTTGTCTTAATGATTCCCGGTCAGAGTTCCATGACAACCTGGAGGTGATGATCGTTTTATTCACACATAATTGGAAATTGAGAACAAGTGAAGCAATGATTCTTTTGATTAAAATAATCTGTAAATTGAATAAACTAAACTACATTGTCAGACGTACAGGATAAAGTGCGACTTTCATTCTTACCCGATTATTCCATAATTCGGGGTCACGGGGGTCTGCTGGTGCCTATCCCAGCGCACATAGTGCGAAAGGCGGGGATACACCCTGGACAGGTCGCTAGTCAATCTCAGGGCAACACATAGACAAAACCATTCACACACACATTCACTCCTATGGACAATTTAGAATCACCAATCCACCTAATCTGCATAATCTGTGCGAGGAAACCGGAGTACCCGGAGGAAACCCACGCAAGTTTCCTCTGCACAGATAGATCCCCGGCCCGGGAATCGAACCAGGGACCTCTTGTTGTGAGACGACCGTACAAACCAATATGCCCTATAGTGCGTGTTAATTTCATAAGAGAAAACTTTTAGTTTTCAAATGCTAAATAAGGCATTGCTACTCTTATGTCGAGGTCATTTGAAGAATTTTTGAAAATGTACTTTTTCCAATGTAGGAAAAAGTAGGAAATAACCAGAGATGGTGGAACGTTTTTAACGAAACCTGGGTGTGATGAACTTAATTTGGACTAAAACACTCACCTGCAAATTTGACATGAAACTTGTTTTCAGGTTTAAGAATTTGAACGTAGAGAGGGCAGTTTGGGGCAAAATCCTTCACAGCCCACGCTCTCAGTATTGTCTGATGATCCTGACAAACATATAATAGTATATAAAATAACAGGACTTCATGCTTGCAGATTAGTTTATACACTGCTTTTATATTTTAATTGATATATTTAAATATTGTGTTTAAACATAAATTAATCAATCTAAACATAAAACATAACTGGTTAACTGACTTCTGAACTACTGAATGAAGCATTATATGTATATAATTAATATATATATATCTTCGTCTTTCGGCTATTCCCGTTAGGGGTCACCACAGCGGATCGCTTTTCACCACACTACCATGTCCTCTAAATCTGGCTCTTTCACTCCAGCTACCTGCATATCTTCCTTCACCACATCCATAAACCTCCTCTTTGGTCTTCCTCTTTTCCTCCTGCCTGGCACCTCCATCCTCAGCATTCTCCTACCAATACACTCCATGTCCCTCCTCTGCACACGTCCAAAACTTAGCCTCCCTCACCTTGTCTCCAAAACATCCTACCTGCGCCATCCCTTTAATAAACCCATTTCTAATCCTGTCCATCCTCGTCACTCCCAATGGAAATCTCAGCATCTTCAACTCTGCCACCTCCAGCTCTGCTTCTTGTATTTTTCACAACGCCACTGTTTCTAAACCGTACAACATTGCTGGTCTCACTACAGTCCTATAAACTTTCCCTTTCACTCTTACCGAAACTTGTTTACCACAAATCACTCCTGCCACTCTTGAGACCCGTTCCACCCTGCCTGAACTCTTTTCTTCACTTCTCTAATGCACTCTCCATTACTTTGCACTGTTGACCACAAGTACTTAAACTCTTCCACCTTCACTACCACTCCATTGCCTTCCTTTTCATTCACACATATGTACTCAGTCTTAATCCTGCTGACTTTCATTCCCCTTCTCTCCAGCGAGTACCTCCACCTTTCCAGATTCTTTTCAACCCGCTCCCTATCCTCACCACAAATTAGCTACAAATAATCTTTTGACCTAGTAAATAACTTGTAAACACTCAGGCATAATTTAAGTACTCCATCAGTAATACCTTCATATTTATCAAGATGATCGGCTGCCATCAAAGCTGCTCTGATTAAACTTTTAAATGTTTTTTTTTCATTTTTCTATTTGATGTACAATGAGTCATAAAAACCAAAAATCTGAAAATTGGAACTTAACCACCAGTGGAATGTCATGACCCCCATCAGGTTTTCTTCAAGTATTACTATCCTGCCTGTTATTTCTATGTTTCATAGTTTACCTATGGTTACGACTCTTTGACTATTTGACTATGATTATTATAGTATTGTCAGAGTGGGAAGGGGGACTTGGTTCTGGGATAAGGAGCGCACCCAAACGCAGGATTGGTGGTTTAAAGCAGTCCATTTTATTCTCAATAATAATTAAGAAAAAAAAAAAAACAAGATCAAGATTTAAATACCCAGACTGGACTAGACGAGATGAGACTAGATCACTGACAAAACTTGAGCTAGAAAAAAACGAAACAAAATTGGGGGGGAAAAAGACGAAAAAGAAGGCAATGATCCAACTATCCGAGGAGAAAATGCTGCAGACTTAAAAAGGTTGCACAATCAGCTTGCGGCAACGAGACTCAACTGTGCACACGCTCACACACCCACGGGAGTGCAAAAGTCCAGCCGAGCAAGACCTGAGCGAGGAATTAGACAGTAGGGTGAGACCTGAGCGAGGACAGACGAGAAGCGAGGACAAGGAGAAGCGAGACAGGTAAGAGACAAGAAGCAGAGTGCAAAAGGCAAGGACAGATGAGAAAGCACGACCAGACAAGAAGCAAGACCAAGACGAGGACAGAGACCAGAAACAAAGAGGAGAAAAATTACAGGGTGAGGAAGGAAACGGTGTGAGGGACAGGGACAAGAACCAAGACCGAGAGAGGGACGAGAACTGAGAGACCGAGACAGATGAGAAATGAAGCAACACCATCAAGAAGCAGAAGAGGGTGAGGACAGGGAACAAGGACAGAGAACGAGAGAGCGAGGACAGAGACGAGGAACAAGACGAGAACAGTACTGAGAGAGAGAGGAAGAGGGTTTGAGAACAGAGACAGAAGGACCGAGACAGAGTAATGACTGAGGCGAGAAGCAGGACAGACTGGACTAGACGAGACGTGATGAGACGAGATCACAGACAAGACTTGAGCTAGAAAAAACAAAACAAAGCCGGGGCAGGGTGGGGAAAGGCTTAACACAACACCGGAAAAAAAAGCGAAAAAGAAAGCGATAATCCAACAACCCGAGGAGAAAATGCTGTCAGCATAAAAATTTACGCAATCAGCACGCGGCAACAAGACAAGTATCAACTAACTACAGTATAAACTATGCTTTGTCTTTGGTTACAATAGTTTGTTGAATTTTTTACTTTGTATTTTTGTCTACCAGACTGTGCTTTCTAAAGATTACAAATATTACATACAGTTGGATTATTGTTAAATAAAACCATACACCAGCTGATCTTTTTCTGATTTGATCCCTTGTATAAATTTGATAGCTGATCTGTATAACTGTGTTAGTTAAATGCTTCCTACAACCTGTGCTGGTTAATACCAAAAAGCACCAAATGTTGTTCATTCTAACGCTACTTTAAGGAAAAGCGCTAAAATTGGCTTTAGCAGTTTGGGAAGTTGATGTCACGACACTCACTAGTTTTACTTCTGGGCATTAGCTGATAAGCTTATATAACCGATAAAAACGTAAAAAACGTATTGCATAGTATTATTAGCCAACCATCTAAAGCGGTTGGCTTCATTACGTAAACTGTATATAGAAATCTTAAGTGACTCAAGTGACCTAAATGCTTAACATTTCTACAAGTTTCCGTCTGATTTTTATCATATTAGTTTTATTATCATGTGTACACTATAACAAGGCATATGGATCCAGAAGAACTTGTAGATATTCTTACTGCAGCCATTCGATCTGCTTCATTTCTGCTGCTGAGAATAAAACAAGCTTCAGCATCATCCATCCTATGCCAGCATAAAAAAGAAAAATATGTCAACCCAACAATCAGAGCAAAGTCAACACACAAGAACCTTGACAAGTAATGTCATCTAGTCATGGTTAGAAATAACACAGCGGTCGAATAATTGCAGTCACCCGAACCAGTGGCAAACACTCACCTGAGCAAGTGGACACACAGAAATGTCTATTAAATGGAAAGTTGCTAAAAATTATTCACTGTTATTAACATTTCGTGGCTCTAGTACCATAGCAACAGAAGAGAGAACAGATATAGGAATGAGATATGGAGAGTGGAAATGGAAAAGTTAACATTTAGAGAGACATTTTGCTACATATTGTCAACAACAAGAAATCAGTAAAGACCTTCACTCACAGAGACTCCTTTATCACAAAAGTCTATTTTAGGAAGCATCATTATAAGGCAAAAGAAAACAAAAATGATTGCAGGTTATATGATGCTGCTGATTGAGCAGTCACTCACTTGGCTCGAAGAAGGTCTTGGTTTTTGAGGGCAGAACCTTGCAGATATATGACCCTCTGAGACCAAAGTGGAATCTGCAGAACTCTTCTAACTTGACTGTCAGCCTCACATGGACACAGAATCACCACATAATAATCCTACATACACAAACACATTTACATAGGGGTCAGGAAAAAACAATGAGTGCAGAAATGAAGGATATTCTTACTGTTTAGACTATCATGTTGTTTGGGGTACTCTTCTGAATATCAGTGCACTCCTCGCCCTAGAATATTCTGTTCTAGTCAAGGGCTACACACACACTCGCAGGATGTCGCCTGTTCATCACCATAGCCGTTATAATCCATGTGTTTTTCTCGTTTTAACCTCTTTCTGCACGTAGCCAGAGATAAGCTATTATAGTTTGTCTGTAAGCTATACTATCCGATGCCTTTGTCTGTTGCTAGGGCCCGTAATTATGATATTACCCAATCCTGATATGCTTCAAGGTCAGAGGGGGCCCTATATATACCCTGCTCATTATATCAATAAAGCTCTGCTCTGCTTCTTCTCTATCCTGCTAACAACTCTGTGTGTTGTGTTTTTCTTTGAATTGTAATCCTTACGGACACGGGAGACCAAGAGCTCTAGAGGTTATCCTACCAACAGGTGGTAGAGGTCGGCAATACAGTTTTTTTTAACAAGAATTAAGGGGCAGGTGTAGGAAAGAATTACTTCAATAACATCAATTTTTTTTTTATATTTGACACCATATGAATTCTAAACTTCCTTAAAAAGGGACAAGAATTAAAACAATATCTTAGTACACTGTAAAAAGTGTACAGATATCAACCTAGCAGGAATCGGGACACCACAAGATATCAACCATTTTCAGCAACACATATAGATAGATGGTCTATCTATATGTGTTGCTGAAAATGGTTGATATCTTGTGGTGTATAACATCATATAAAAACACCACTAAGATGAGCTATTGTACTCTTGAAAAGAACTTTTCTTACTTGTGTGTGTGGGTGAGCATAGAATTCATTAAGAAAGTCCATGAGCAGGTCAATTTTAAGGGAGCTGACACATAGTACAACATGTTTCTCAGTCTGTGCTCGATGTCTGCTGTAGTTTCCTCCAGACTTCTGCCTCTCCATCCACAGATAAATCAGTTCTTCAAACTTCAAAAAGAAAGACACAATTTAAAAAGAGAAAGAATGAGTGAGATGAAGTGTGTATGTGTGTTTGTGGATAATAGGCAAAGAGTGAGATGCAACAGATCGCTCTACTGTTTTACTGGGACAATTTGGGAAATGCTCTAGACTGACAGCACTGGAGGTTTTTGCCCCACCCTTAGACTCTGAATCTGCTGAATTTGTCAGAGACAACATTACTACAAACCAGAATGTAGTGCAGTTAGTAACTACTAGTACTAGTACTGGTAACTAAAGTATCAATCACAACATATTCCTACATGACAAAAAGAAATCTAGACCAATGACAATCTTTCAAACCCTTTGATTCCTGTAGTCAATTCCAGATTGGAATAACACTGAGATTCATTCATACATGCTTAGTTTATATTTTTCCAGTTCATCCATCCAGACACTGATCCAACAGTCCATCAAAATTTCCATCTTTCCGCCCAGCCGTTGTGCCAATTGCTCGAGTTTTAGAGACTCTAGTCTTTACACTGACAGATGTGTGACTGTGCAGGTTTGTACTCCAACCATGCCAGGAATCTGACATGTAAAGATGTCAGAGTTTGTTTTGCTCAGTGTCTTTAAAAAACCGTTAGCAACTGAACAGTTTTTTTCATTAACGTGGGAAGTAAAGCTTTATAATTGCTTTTTTCCAAAGCAAACCTCAGATGACGATTTAAAAACTCCTGAGGTGTTTGTTTGCATGTACTAATATACATTAGCTGCTCAGACCACAGTTCATAGGCGTGATGTCTGAAGCTGAGACTAAGCCGAGTCTGGAGTCTAACCCGAGAGTGCGCATGGGCACAAGCTGTGCCAGTCCATCATAGGGCTTCATTTTGTACACACATATACCCTTACATATCTGATCAGCCCTAGTGTAAGGGTGTAAAAATAGATGATTTTATGGTTGGAAAGAACCTGGCCTGAACATAGGAGGCTTGTAGTCGAACAGTTGCAATTAGTAAACAATTTAATACACTGGTGTTAATACTGTAAAATATTTATATTAAACTTTTAGTGGGACACGGTAACATAGTGAGCAAAAGTTACAATGAGCATTTATATTGAAACAGGGAATAAACAGTATGTATGTGTGTGTTTAAGTGCATATTCTGACCTGTAAGGGTAGCACTACCAATGCCACACAGATCATCACCACCACAAGCAGCTGTGAAGGCCATATCTGAGGAGTCACATCACCAAAACCCACCGTCGAGAAAGTAACAATGCAAAAATAAAGAGCGTTAAAGAGTGAGAGTCGGTTTCTTCCAGCTCGTTCCAAATGCTGTATCCCACACGTGCTGAAAGTCACATATCCACACACAGAAATAATTGCAACTGTAAAATAAGGCGAATAAATAGGTATTTTAATTTATAATGTTAGACAAATCTACCAAAAGAGTACCCAGTAAAGACGAGGCAAAGCAGCGTGCAGATAAGGATCAGAACTTGATTAAACATGGCAGAGTGTGTCCTCTGGATGGCTCGATGTAAGTCATTCTGGAACCAAAATATTTAACATTTATTCTTTGCATTTCATAGATGCGGCTTTTAGAGGGAGAGGTGTTTGGCAGGAGGTCAATACAGCAATCATAAAAATGATGGGGCGGCAGCTCTTTACTAAAAACCTCAGCCAGATCGTGGTAGACAGGAGGAACTTTAGAGGGACAGACAAAAGGAGAGACAAATGGAAACTGCAACTAGGATTTTATTAGAAAAACAGGTGTGTGGGGGACCACTTACATATTTTTTTTCCTCCAGGAAATGACAGGGTTATGGATCCGTATTCATGGGGAAACCCAGAGAGTTTTAGGAGCAGTAGCAAGGTTGATATAGTCTCAACTTGGCCAGTAACAACTTCTAAGGAGGGATCGGCTGACTTTCGAGAGACCAATGGAGTGACCATCAATGGCACAAATGCGAAGGACGGGTGTGCAGGGCATGGTTGGGAATTGGAGTTGATGTGCCAGCTTAGCATTGATTAGGTTCAATGCCGACCCCGAGCAGAGAGTAAAGGGCAGTTATGAGTTTCCGCAATGGAAAATGCACAGTCACTTACTTTAGTGGGGCAAGCGGGATCTAGTGTGGCAATGGGCGCATTGTGCGCCACAATAAAGGCAGAGGTGGAAGTGTTGTCGTCACCGTTTCTCCTCCGCAGACAGCTTATAAGACCCACCTGCATGAGTTCCTCTTTGTGGGGTATGAAGTGCTGAACTGGGCTCAGTACTGAAGTGCTGGGACTAGCAATCCGTAGGCGATTGCATAGTAAATCATCAATTCTGATGGCTCTTACTACAAAGTCATGATAACAATCATTCTCTCCACAACAAACCAGTTCCACCTGCAAATTTAAATTCAGTCACTGCTTGAACAGCGTTTTTAAAGCAACCTTGTTTATCCCGCTTTGAGCTCAGAGTGTGCGGAACGTGATTGTGTAATCGGAGGCTTCCATGATGTACACCTCACGAAGCTGTTTTAGGAAGTCTTTGCTGGACGCACGCATCATTGCATTTGAACGCGGGAGCCCACTATAATGCTCTTCCAGTAAGTAGTGATAGTAGTAGTAAACAAGCGCTTTTCTTACTATTGGTAGGAAATAGATAAGGTTGATTCACAAACCAAATGCGACACTGCTGGATAGGGATGTTAAAGAGCTGGTACGGATTGATAGGGATGTTAAAGAGCTGGATGTCTTCATAGTGTCGGGTTCAGGAGTCGTTAATGCATTGAGGCGTTCCTGAAAGATGTGTAGGGTGTGGGAATGCAAGTTGAGAGTGTCTTGCAGCCAGGTTAATTCTGCTGGATTCACAGTTGGAGAAGTATTCTGTAATGGTGGTGGTGTGGTAGTAGAATCCATGATGCAGAACACTCCAGCAAGTTTGTTCTCTCAATAGTGTTTATTGTAAAGGTGGGGCGGGTTAAAGGTGATCACACATAAACAGACAGGAGAATGGCAAACAGGTCCAAAATGTTAGGCAAAACTCAAACAGGAAAAATGCAAAAAGTCAGAATCTGAAATATCAATATTAAACACTAAGACGCTTGGTATGTTTGATTATCAAAACAATACTTTGCAACATGCCCCATGAATGGCGCTCCTTAAAAAAGGTGCCTATGCCCTCTGACCCAGAACAGAAAATTCGCCACTCAGAATTCAGGACACGGCGCCCCAGTGTGGTGTTCAGGCAGTACTGCTTCCTTTACAGTAATGTTAATATTTTATGTTAACATTCATTCATCTTCTATATCCGCATATAATTCAGGGTCACGGGTGTCTACTGAAGACATGGGTGTCTCATATGGGCAATTTAGAATCAACCTAACGTCCATGTTTTTGAGAGGAAACTAGAGTAAGCCTACATAAGCATGAAGACAACGGTAAACAGGTAAGGTAACAGTCATGCTTACTAAGCCATCATGCTTATGTAAGTATGATTTATTAAATGTTAAAGACATTATACAACAGTAAGAAATAGGCTATCTGGTATAAGATTATATATATATATATATATATATATGCCAATGCTTACAGTAATACAACTTCAGAAATTCTACCTTCAGAACGCCAACTATGACAGGATCTTTAAGCTGATTTAAACACCAGGTTTGACTGCAACCATATTTAATGAGTCACTCAAATCTACCTGATGTGCGGAAGTGCGTTTGTCCTTTCAAAAAGCGCATACTTCGGCACAGAACACAATCTGTCACACGGTGCTGATTACGAATGATTGAACATTGATTAGTTAATTAACATACGTAATCAAAGCCAACGTGGGTGTAGTCATGAGTGGGGATAGGAAAGAACACTGTGTACAAATCCTGAATTAATGATATACGTTTTAATGCTTTGCTTACAGGGTAACATGGCCACAGAAGGAAAAACTGTAGGTACCATGATGTGTTTTACAACAGTAGTTTCTTTCCTCTTTCCTTAAATTTGTGTTGTATTTTATCTTCCATTTTTTCCAATTAAACACAGAAACTAACAAATGTTAAAAGTACTAGAACTACTAGAAATTCTGACTGCGTCACATCCCAGTCTCATGCAATTAAGTGTTCCTCGAATTTGTAAAATTTCAGACTAATGAATTATATTTATATATTTATTTATCTTTATTGTCTGATTTCATGCCTTTGCTGCTGAAGAGTGGAACGGCGGTTGGACCAGATGACATTCCAGTAGAAGCGTGGAGATGTTTAAGAAAGATGGCAGTGGACTTTCTGACTGAATTGCATAACAAGATTTTGGAAGGTGAGAGGATGCCTGAGGAATGGAGAAGGAGTGTTCTGGTACCGATTTTTAAGAATAAAATGAGATGTGCAGAAACTACAGGGGAATAAAGTTGATCAGTCACAATATGAAGATATGGGAAAGAGTAGTGGAAGCTAGACTGAGGGAAGAGGTGGCCATCTGTGCGCAACAGTATAGTTCCATGCCAAGGAAGAGTAATACAGATGCAATTTGCTTTGAGGATGTTGATAGAGAAGTATAGGAGTCATTTGTGATCGGCGAGTCTTTGCAAGAGTGAAAGGGAAAGTTTATAGGACTGTAGGACCTGCAATGTTGTACGGTTTAAAGACAGGAGGAGGAGCTGGAGGAAAGACAGGAGGAGGAGCTGGAGGAAAGAGAGGAGGAGAAGATGAAGGTGGCAGAGTTGAAGATGCTGAGATTTTTATTGGGAGTGACGAGGACGGACAGGATTAGAAATGAGTTTATTAGAGAGACGGCGCATGTAGGATGTTTTGGAGACAAGGTGAAGGAGGACAGGTTGAGATGATTTGGACATGTGCAGAGGAGGGACATGCAGTATATTGGTAGGAGAATGCTGAGGATGGAAGTGCCAGGCAGGAGGAAAAGAGGAAGACCAAAGAGGAGGTTTATGGATGTGGTGAGGGAAGATATGCAGGTAGTTGGGGTGAAAGAGACAGATGTAGAGGACAGGGTAGTGTGGAGAAGAGCGATCCGCTGTGGTGACCCATAACGGGAGCACACGAAGGAAGAGGAAGCTGTCTACTAGACTTTTTACGTTATTCCCATAACCACAACGACTCAACAGTCACATAACAGTAGACTAAACGTATTATGATGCACGCACAGGGGAACATATATTTATTTATTCATATAGTGGAAAAAAAGATGAGACTGGCTGATTATTTTGTCAAAACACCTTTGTAGCATTTGAATAAAAAATTCTCCATCTATTTGCAAGACACCACAACTGTGATAGACAGAACATTAATGAAATTGGCATGTATGCACAAGCAGCTGTTGCTATGAGAGCAGTGATGTGAGGAAATGTAAGAAGATTACAAGATTTCCATCCCCGAATTTTTTAGTATTATACTTATTGATCATCACCTGATGATTACATCACATGAGGGAGGGAAGAAGTGTAGTTTTAAGGTAAAAAAAGAACAAAAAGCTTTTTCAGTTGTTTTAAAGCACTAGAAAGAACTTTAACATGATTGCATTATCATCTCAGAAGCTAGATTGATCTACTTGGGTGGTCAAAAAATTGTAGACATATTAATTATAATAATTAATAATTATATACAGTGGTGGAAAGAATACTGAAAAATATTAATAGTTAAAGAATCATTTTTAAAAAGTTCAAGTAAAAATACAAGTCAATTAGAATATGACTCAAGTAAAAAAGAAAAGAAGTATTTTGTATTGTATTTACTGTTTTAATTATTTTAAATTAGAATTAATTAATTTGAATGATTCGGGTGTAAGAAGCTATTCTGAATTCAGGATTTACAAGTTGTTTCTGTGCTGAACATGTAAACAACTACAGAACTGCTTAATGTTTTTCTACAGAATTGCTGTGTTCCTTACAAACGAGACTTCTTATGACTTTGTTTAAACAATGGCTAACTTTCTGTAGCTCTTCCATAAAGGCCAGATAAGTGGAGTACATGATTTATAGTTCTGTCCTGTGTATTTTTACAGATCCTCCAGAGTGACTATGAGGCTCTTGCCTGCTTCTGTAACCAGTGCTCTCGTGCTCTCTAGTTAGTTTTGTCAGTTTAGGTGGATGGCCATGTCTTGGTAGGTTTGGGATATTTTTGTATAACCTAACACTGCTTAAAGCATTACTGCTGAGTTCCTTGGTCTTCGTGATGCTGTTTGTTCTCTAACAAAATACAGGGGCCTTCACAGAATGGGTCTTAATTAGAAGTGAGGCAGCTGATCGCACTGGATTTTACTTTGGAGCTAAATACAAAGGCACCACACAATTTTATTTCCTTACATTTTTTTAAATTGCATAACACAATTATGTGCTACTTTCTATGAAATAAAATCTCAATTAAATACATTTAAGTTTGTGGTTAAAATTGTGATAAAATGTGAAAACATTCAAGGGGGATGGGACAGTGGTGGCTCAATGGTTAAGGCGCTGAGTTGACCAGGAAGACCTGGGTTCAAGCTCCACCACCGCCAAGGAAGACCTTTGTCACGTCCTCCTCTCTGTTGAGCGTCTCCAGCGCGCTGCCGGTGTGCAGCGGCGCGCGCACGGGCTTGGCTGCGC
>JAOTRA010000016.1:262067-272128 GCA_026260255.1 Pseudolaguvia tuberculata | reverse complement strand
TATGCAGGTAGTTGGGGTGAAAGAGGCAGATGTATAGGACAGGGTAGTGTGGAGAAGAGTGATCCGCTGTGGCGACCCCTAACGGGAGCAGCCAAAAGGAGAAGAAAAAGAAGAAGTGTCAAAAAAACAAAGGAAAGGAAAGACAAAGACTTTTAAGTCCTCCAAGTCTGGTTTCTTTCAAAGGACATTCCCCGTCTTATCTCCTGACGATATTGTTGCTGTCCTGACAATGTTGGTAAAAAACAAACAAAACAGCACTATAAATAAATTGAAGCTGAACTTGTTTAATAAAGAAAGACTTTTTTATATTTACACTGTGCCACGGTTCTTCTAGAGCTCATTATGGGGGACATACAGAGGTTTTAACATATTACACAACACACACATTACTCACCACTTGAGTAGATGAAGTATTTCGGGGGAAGTGGTGCATTCTTGGGGAAGCTAAGTAGTGCTGGTAAGGTTGTGGAATCTGCTGAAGTGAGTACTGATGAGACAAACCAGCATCCACGCTCAAATCCCTGACAAAAAAAAATCCCACCCAGGATAAGAATTAGTGGCAGTTAATGTTGATTAGTTCTCCCTATTCACAAACGCTGGGATTTTTGTTGTATATTTGTTCCACACTCACCAATCTGTGCCTTCTGCCAGGTATCTGGGCTGTTGTGTAATTGGCTGTGGAATGTGCATGGGTGGAGAATAATCGTATCCTGGGCGTAACCGGTGCGTGTTGAGAGGCACACGCTCTTGTGTACGTCTGTTTGGAAAAAAATTATAATCTGTATACAGGGTGACAATATTTGATTGTTTAATGTGTTAGTGCTACTAAGAATATGAGCACATCTGGGCTGCTGTTTTGTTTTGCTGCAGCTTAAGTATTATGGCTGCTCCGGTGGTGTGTGTGTGTGTGTGTGTATATATACCTGCGCTGCAGTAGCTGTTGCTGGATGAGGTATTGCTGCTGTAAGGCTTGAGGTAGGAAAGTGGGCGGGACTTCCTGGTACTGTGGAGCTGCAAGGCTGGCTGGCGGGAACTCAGTAGGAAGAGGTGTGGCCAGGTGGAAATGCCGGCAGGATGTAGCATGGCTGTGTTGATGCCTGCTGAAATGAGAACCTGCACAACAACAACCAGTTAGAATCATTATTCCATGATCATTAACATCTATGTAGCAGACAATCAGAGAGCACAAACATACCCAGAAAATGCCTTCAGGGGTACCATATGGTCAATTTGGTTTGGTTTTGAACCATATGACACTAGTTACCTGAGTCAGGATCTCAGATGTAACGTGAACATGGACATCTGTTGGGCCCTGGGGTGTGTTAGAAATCTCAGGCTCCAATACATCGGACCAATTTAAACCTCAGGTAAGAGTTACACACAGCTGGTACTTTTAATTGCATTCAATGAAATAAATCAGTAGTACAATTTTTAATTTACATATTATATTTTTTTGGGTTCTTTTTGTGCTGTTGTGAAACTTCATGTTTTCATTGTTCATGTTCATGTTTTCATTGCTCTGCAATTTATAGCAATCAATCTATCCATCCATGAATCTACTCACTTTACATTTATGCCATTTTGGTAGACACTCTTATCCAGATCTCTTTTGTACAACTGAGCAATTGGGGGTTAAGGGCCTTCCTCAAGGGCCTACAGTGCGTGCTTGGTAAAGGTGGGAATTGAATGTTAGTCTTTCTGGTATCAGTCAAATACTTAACAACCCCTCTTGCTCTACAACTGTTTCTGGTTGTTACACTGTTTGTGATTGTATCTGTATCAGTTGGGAACCTTTTAGACTCAGAGAGCCATGAAAGCAAAATATTTGGAAATTTATTTCAGTGAGAGCCATAGAATATATTTTTAGACTGATTCTAAAGGGGGCGTTTAACTGTTTACCCAGCAACGACCAACGTAGGCTATTATCATCCAATTGAAATAATGGACAATTGCTACTGCAGCCATCTGCAGCCCTGAACAGGACGTGAGTAAAGGAAAAATTGATGGCTGGATTAAAACAAGTAATATTTTATGTTTTATTAGAAAAGCAGAAACCTGCGAGCCAGATGCAATCATCAAAAGAGCCACACCTGGCTTGCGAGCCATAGGTTCTTGACCCCTGTTCTAGGTTATAAGTTTAAGCACTGTTTATACGTCCCTCTGGACAAGAGAGTCAGCTAAACTGTAACTGTAACAACTAAGTCACTACTTCCTCCATCTACTCATTAATCTATCAGTCTATCTATCCATCCATCTATCTACTTATAAAACTATCTATTCAACCTTTATCCCATCCATCCATCCATCCATCAATTTATCTAACCATCCATCCATCCATAAGTCATGTATTTTCTGTGAATTTCACAATTAAAGAAACATGTGTTTTAGATTTGGCTTAAATATCCATTTGGTATGAATAACAGATGATTCCTAGGAAATAGACACTACTCCTTTAACAAAGATGAAGTACAGTTGCTGTGTGAGGTTTGTGTAAAAAAATTGTCTAGAAAGCCAAAGTCGACCGCAACTCACCTGTTCAATCTTAACTTCAAACTTTTACACATGGATGTCAACATCCATAGAACATAAAGAAATGAATAATGCCTTGCTTTGGGAACTATACTGCATGTATCTGTGTATCTGTATATTACAGATTACAAGACATGCTATAAATGTCTGAGATGCCTACTTATAGTGTTTAAGAAGAGATTTTGTTCATTTAAGGCATACATAGGTTTTATATCAACTAAAACATGTGAATTAAAGCAAGCTGAAGAGGTTAGCATTCACTCAACTGTGCTTCTGTAATCGTAGCTCCAAATGTGAGATTTTGACCTTACATGGAATCTTTCACTTACAATTCTCAGATGTGAGGAACAGGTGAAGGAAGAGGGAACGAGAGAAAGGGGAGGGGAGGAACCAACAAAGGGCATGGCTTTGCAGCTGCTGCTGAACTTATTGTATAGTTTGAGTAGGACTCAGTCTGTGCTTCAGGCTATGCTGAATTATAAATGGGAAGTAGCTACTAGAGACAAAAGGTTGTTTGATTTTTAGTATTCAATATCTCTTATGTCTATTATACAACATGCAAGACAAAATTCACAATGTGTACCACATACTAAGATCATACTTTTTTAAAAAAAAAAACAAAAACAACATTGCATCTTTGTTTATATTATTTTATCTATTTATATTGCTTATATATTACGTAAACCCATTTCATGGTTTAAATCACTTAAGTTCCGGTAATAATTTCCAAATTAAGTAATGACATAGAAGTTACAAATGCACATGATAAAACTTACCTGCTTGAACTTGTACATTTAGAAGTCAAAATGCATTAACTTGATGTGAACCTTCATTAGATATCAGTGTGTAGCATACTGAAAAGTACATCATGTTTTTTAGTGGCATTGCATTGTTGAAAGATTGTTTTATATTTTAACACAATTCTTACAAATAGTCATTAATGGAAAAAGAGTGAAAGCACCGCGGGAAAATAAAGAGCCTTTAATTTCCAGTCAAATAAATTAGAATGTTTTAAATGATGTCAATTTACTTCCTAATATCATTTTAAAATTGTTCTCTAATGCGACCTAATATAACTGACAAAAAAATGATATGGCGAAGCTAATAAAATACTTTATAATCTTAATAAATTTCATTTTAACATTTTGCCCTTTATTAATGTGGTAATGAGAGATAAGGTCAAATAACTTGCATTACACTAATACATTGTCAAACCCTGTTCAGTGCAATGGTGATTTAAATATAATTGATATTGTATATTGTTTTAATTCCAATAACCAGCATATTCATTCATTCATTCATTCATTCATTCATAGTACTCCTTTGTCAGGGTTATTTTAAAGCAAGCTAAAGTCTAACCCAAGAACATGAGTGCACGGATGTAATATACTTTTGGGTTGGATGCCATTCAATCCCAGGCATCTCACATACACATACTTACTTTTAAAAACGCCACACATATGGTAACCCAGCGTCAGGATTCAACATAGAACCCAGAATGCTGCCTCAACATACCACCATTTATAGCCCCCTGTTAATCCGTTATGAGCCCAAGATATCATCTGAATAACATGTTACAACTTGCATGTGGTGAGTTACTTTATGAATGCAATAGATAAACACTAAAAACTAATAAGTGTATATTCTTTTGAATGCCTTGACTAGAAAGATTATATTATGTATTCATTAAAAGACCTGCTTTAATGAATAAAACCATGAAATGGTTCAAATATAGCCACCAAGATGTCTTTGGTTGCTTTCTAAATCGGGATAACCTCTCTGGAGTGTGGAATCACTGACTGGGAATATATTTAGAAGTGTCTATGACAGCAGGATTGTGTACAGCGATTTGCATTAGCATGTACTCATGTGGAACTTTTCCATACTTTTGTACTACCGGGAACTGAAATGGATTTTATTCGGAAGAACATTTTATGAATGTAGATAGAAATAACCCATATTCCTAAGTCTGTATAAAGGTTCGAAAGCCCTGGAAAAGCCTTGATCGGGAATTGATTAGGAACACTCCACTAAGAAAGTGGTAGTGCAGTGGTGATGTATTGAGAATTGGAAGATCAGGATTAAATTCCCACCACCACTACCACCACTGCTGGGACTCTGAGTAAGGCCCCCAATTTGCTCAGTTGTTTAGAAGAGATAAATGTAAGTTTCTCTGGATACTCCAGATACTTGATGTCTTCTGAATGCTTTAAATGTGTTAAAAGGATTTACTGAACAGAATACTCGTCATGCATCCCAGTGCACATAGGGCGAGAGGCGGGGGTACACCCTGGACAGGTTGCCAGTCCATCGCAGAGCAACACAGACAAACAACCATTCTCTCTTCTCATACACACACACACACACACACACATGTTGTATGGACAATTTAGAATCACCAATTGACCTAATCTGCATGTTTTTGGACTGTGGGAGAAAACTGGAGTACCCGGAAGAAACCCACACAAAGTGGGGAAAACTTGCAATCCCCGGACCTTCTGGTTGTGAGGCGATCGTGCTATCCACTGCGCCGTCCAATTTGCAATTAATTTTTTTCAAAATAAATCGATTAGGGATGTGTCGATATTGATACAGCTAATAAATCACAATATTGTTTCACTAGTGTATTAACCTCTAGTATCAATACATATTACAATAACATTTTAAACCAATTTACGTTAGCGGCTAAGATTTAATTAAAACCCATCAGTGCATTCAAACAACTTCCTTGTTGAATCCTGTAGTTAGTTATCGCTGGCACATATGGCCATTGCCTTGGAAGGAAAAGATAAGGTCGTCTCGAGGTTTGCATTTGTTTGAGGTTTTTTTCTAAATATAGCTGTGCATTCTATTGCAATATATTGTGAGATATAGTATTGTGACAATTTTATTATGTAATGTATTGTATAAGGACGTCCTTGCCAATACACAGCCCTAATATGTATATTAGATAAACACACACAATATTACAGTGTATAATAGTCACCAGGCCTATTCAGTTCCAGGTTGTTAATTATAAAAATGTAAAATGTGGAAACGGTCAAAACAAAGGATCATGTGCTTGCAGAAGCTAAAAGAGGGGTATAAGTTAAGGAAATTGATGACAGATGCAAATGGAGATGTTTGTGAACTACGTGGATGCAAACAGATTGCGTTTTGTGACGGAAGGTTTTCCCATGATTCAGCTTGGCGAGTGATAGCTTTGAAATGAATATTTGGGGAAGGGCCCAGAGAGGCCAAATATATAACTGGAAAGTGGTGAGGTTTGAGAAGAGGTAACATGGAAATCAGCAGAGAACACACTGAAGGTTAAGGAAAAAAACTACAATCTTTATTGGAAGATATTAGTATGAGTGGAACCATGTGATACGAATAATAAGAAGAATATTTTCATGCAAATAAAGAGAACATAAAAAAAAAGAGCCAGTCATGCTCCATAAGGTTAAACAACAGAAGCAGCATCCAATGGGTAGATGTGTATGCTACAGCACATATCAGTAGAGCAGGACATTTCTACACAAAGATACATTGGAGTTCGCCGTTCAAATGTCAAAAGTAACAAAATATTAAGTAATGATAAAATAAACATGATCATGCATTAAAAGAGACTAATACACAAACAAAGCCAAGAACCACAACCAAAGAAATAGACATTTCAAAACTCTAGGCAGATTTTCTACAGCAGTGCAGTTCTAAGGATTCCTGTGATGTGGATGCTGTTCATTGTCGTCAAGAGTGAAGCACTAGGAACATTCATGGTAGGATAAGCGTATGAGGATTGATTAGCGAAGATTAAGTGATGATCTTATTTCAGGTACATATAAAATGTAAGGAATTAACAAAATTGAAATCAAAACTTTTTTTTTCTGTTGTCTAATCAGTTAGCAAAGCCTTTAATTTAAGTGTTTTCCACTGTATGCATAAAATACAATATAATTAGTCTAATACAAATTAAATTTTCCCAGAAAATAATAATAATAATAATAATAATAATAATAATACTACATTTGATACATCACCTCCTACAGGTCTCATGTACTGCTTATATTACTGAAGTAATTGGAATGCAGTGGTAGTATTCATGATTTTAATACTAGAACATTTTTAAGGTGAATTGTTTAGATACACTTTTTTTTATTAATAAGAACATGCCTAGATTTAAGACATGTTTAGTACTTTGACTTCATGTCAGCACAGATTTTGAATGATTATGTAGTTTTATTATTATTATAGTTGTTCTGTGGTTAATACGTTGGACTGCTAATTGGAAGATCAGGGTTTAATGTCCAGCACCACCATATTATTACTCCTGGGTCCTTTAGCAAGGCCCTTAACTCCCAATTACTCAGTTGTATGAAAGAGATAAATGTAAGTTGTTCTGGATAAGGACGTCTGCCAAATACTGTGTTATGTGATAAAAGTAGCAAAAGATCTGAAAAGGTAAGATGTTTTTACATTTACAGCATTTGGCAGAGTGACTTACAATTAGAGGTTGAAGACCTTGCTCAGGTGGATGCTGGTGGATTGGTGGTGCTGGAAATCAAGCCGCTGTCTTTCTGATGTCAGTCCAAAACCTTAGCTACTAAACAGTGTTGGCTTTTAGTTAAAAAAGTTCCAGTTGAACTAAATTAAAACTATATTCCATAGCTTAGTTTTGGTTCTGGACCATACAATAAACAATCATTAAATCCTGACACAAATAGTGAAACGCATCCACTTCACAGAAATTTACAGGCTGGAAAAACAAAATGCAAGTCTGTATGTCATTGCTGAGGTAAAAAAAAATAAATGGGACAATCACAATGATAATCGTAGACCGCTACAATGAATTATCATTAACAATGACAGTTCTGGAACCAAGACAGAGGTGTCGTCTCAAAAAAAAAAGAAGAAGAGAAAGGAGTGTTATTCTGCAGTCGCACACAGAAGGATACTGGATGAGTGGGAAGAAGGTTGGTTTTTGGTTTTTAAATGCCAATGTCGTCTTCGGATGGAAAGAGGGGATGAAGGCAGAGGGAGGCAGAACAGGCAGAGAGGCGATCGCTATAGCTACACAATGGAAAAGGGGAGAGAGGAAAACAGATAGACTGAGACAGAGAGAGAGAGAGAGAGAGAGAGAGAGAGAGAGAGAGAGAGAGAGAGACAGACAGGGGGAGAGGGAAAGGGAGAGAAAGAGAGAGGGAGAGAGAGAGATTGGAGTGATGCGGCATGTAGCAACGGCCTCCGGACTATGGAACAAGGAAGGGTATTAAAAAAAAAGGAAAAAAAAGAAGAAAACAAATCACAAGCACAATAAAATGCTACTGTATGACGTGTATATCATCTACATTCACATAAACTGCACACATTCTGTATATATATCAGGTTCGATTAGATCTTTGGTAAATTACTGAAATAATAAAGATGTTAGATCCAATTATATTCATGGCCGTATTGGATTTTAGTGTCCTATAGACGGATGTTCGGGGTTTGATAAAAGATGCTCAAACAATCATTCATTCATTCATTTCTCTTAGAATAATATTGAAGGAATAATCCGCAGAGCGCACATAACACTGGGGCACAAAAGATGCGGACTGCGGGGTTGTTTACAAGATCTGATGAAACCAGATTCTTTTATTATTATTATTATTATTATTTAAATAGATTTTTATTTATTTCTCATCAACGTGATGAATTTCAGAGAAGAAAATGAATAATAAAAACGGTTGTCTTAAACTGTGCTAACGTTAGCCGATGTGCTAAATCATGTTTGATTTATAAATAGATGATTAATTAGTGCACTAGGTAGGGTATACACGCTGACGTGCCCTCCCGTATGTAGTGCACTAAAACAGACATAAGAAAGCCGTTTATATGGTTTCACTGCTGTCGTTGCCTTTTGTCGTTTCGGCGATTCTTTATTAACAATGTTAGTATTAGTAATGATAATTAAAACAAATAACAATACCTCTGCTTCTTACTGAACCAAACACGGGAAGAACCAGATATCCGACATGAACTAACACCATCCTGACTCCTTTTGCCCATGGACGCCGTCGGCTTCTCAATCGCAGGACCATTCAAAACGCAGCTGCCGAGACGCCGAGCACACAAAGAGAAGCTCAACCAATCAGCGACCACGTGTTCATCTGTAGGAAGCCTAACCTCGACCAATCACAGTCAGCGTAGTCCTGTTCTCTGCAGTCATTCAGCAGAACCATTCTAAATACTGCAGCCGGAATAAACAGCTGCTACACGCACAAAGCCAGTAACCGCCAATCAGCGAGCAGAGATTCACTTCCGGCATCTGTAGCGTCAGCCAATAGGAATCCGTGCTGGACAGCGCAGTGTGTTGTTGAAATTGCCATTGAGTCAAAAATACAGCGGTCTGGTGTGGATGACGTCAACTATGTGTAGGTAAAACGGAAGACCGAGGAACCTACTGATAATAAACACTATTATTAAATACTAATCACAGCTTAATGTCCAAAAGTGGTCAGTGGACAGTGGTGTACAACTTTATGTAACCCCAACCGTAATAATAATTAAAAAAAAAAAAAGGTTAAACAATACTAACTGAACTGAAGTCTTAAGTCCATGTTAGATACAGAATACATTTCAATTGGAAGTGGATACTTTTTCAACATTAAAACTAATTGGTTACACATCAGAAGCATATCCAACATCATTTTTATCACATTGTGCTGCTAAGGTATTGTATAGAAATATAGTATAAAAACACTAAAGCCTGTTGAACTGAAAGTCCAAATGATATGTGAGTGATGGGCTTTCCTGACCACAGAAAACCCCATATGGCAGTTTTGCCCATCCCCCCCCTCCCGCACACACTATCATATACACTCACAGAGGTCTGATTATCTCTGCTCCTTCTGTTGGGTCTGCCAACCCAACACATGGTGCACAACCCCCTTTACACACGTCCGCACGCGCACACGCACGCACGCACGCACGCACGCACGCACATACACACACACACACACACACACACACACACAAATCCTGATAACAGTGCTGCTTTAAGACTGTAAGGAATCCCTGGGCCCTTCATCCACAAGAATTACATTTAGACAAGTATTTTTTTCTGTCAAATCTTTTACACTCTTTATCCAATACATCTTGCAGACATGTCAGAAATAAATGCAAAAAAATAAAATTTTTTAAAATGTATAAACTTTAACATGTAATTCATAGGACGGCATGGTGGTGTAGTGGTTAGCATGGTCGCCTCACGGGCCAGGGATCTTTCAGCGAATTTTCATGTTCTTCCCAGCTTGCGTAAGTTTCCTCTGGGTTTCCTCCCACAGTCCAAAAACATACATATTAGGTCGATTGGTGAATCTAAATTGCCATTTGATAGTATAGTATAGTATCTATAGTATAGTCATATAGTATAGATAATATAGATAGTATTTTTTATAATAAAGTCTTCTTCTTCTCCTTTCGGCTGCTCCTGTTAGGGGTCGCCACAGCGGATCACTCTTCTCCACATTACCCTGTCCGCTACATCTGCCTCTTTCACCCCAACTACC
>JAOTRA010000016.1:225574-235801 GCA_026260255.1 Pseudolaguvia tuberculata | reverse complement strand
TACGTCACCCTATGCTCATCCTTCTTCTTAAAATATGTGTTCACCACTGCCATCTCCATCCTTTTAGCAAAATCTACTACCATCTGACCTTCCACATTCCTCTCTTTAAAGCCATACCTACCCATCACATCCTCATCACCTCTGTTACATTCACCAACATTACCATTGAAGTCTGCTCCGATCACCAATCTTTCATGTCTAGCTACACTCTCTACCACTCTAACTCACATTTTTACGCTGGATGCCCTTCCTAACGCAACTCTCCCCATTTATCTGGAATTGGGACTGGCACTAAGAATGCTCTGGCTTGGGCAACCCTAATGGCTGGGTTCACAGAAGCACACTTAATATCTATTATTCTGTTCTAACACGCTTTAATTGTTATTGATAGGCTAAGCAAAATCTTAGTGCATTTTAACTGTAAGATTGTGGGTTTTAATTCCTAGCACCACCAATTGCCTTATCACTGCAATGTCCTTAATCTCTGATGGCACAGTTATATAAAAATGAGATAAATGTAAGTTTCTTTGATTAAGAGTGTCTGCCAAATGCTAGATATGCTCTTTACTTTAATAGTTAATAGTTAATTCTTTTGTAATTATTAGTAAAATGCAGTAGTGTACACGTTACATTGCAATCACAATAAAAGTCAAATGGCATGACCTGGCAATTAACCAAGTTCAACGTTATGGTGTGTTAAAATTTAACTGGCCAACAAGTTTTCCAATATTTTATAATTATTATTTGCCATTTGCAGAAACAATGGATTATTTCAGCTATTACTGATTTTTGACAATGTTTATAAATTTTGGCATTTTGCTAAAGTGCCATCTGGGCTTAACAACTGGCGGCATCATGTCTCTTGATAATTTAATGACAAACTGTTGTTTTGTCCTGACTGATCAAGTGAAAATAATCATGTTTATGTAATTATTCATCCTTTCTTTTCATTCCTTTTACCTCAAGGTTTAATGGACTATATAGGCAAATGTTTATGGGTACCTGAACACATCACATCCATATTGTAACAGAACTGTCGGTGAAGGACTAGTCGAATACATATGCAGAGTTATCTTAAGATAGCTTTATTTGGGAAGGGAAATGGGAAGGCAATCAAATAAAAAACAGTATCCAAAAGAGTAGTCAAAATCGAGTCAAAGTCCAAAAATCCAAAAGGTAAATCGAAAAGGTTCAAGAGAGTAACGCTTAGTAAGACCTAGGGCAACAATACTTCACAATGTGCTTCAGAAGGCCACCTGCTTATATAGGCAGCCCACGCCCTAATTAGCTCTACCAGGAAGTAATCTTCTAGAATTCGGGCGAGGGCGCCCTCTGCAGGTGGTCTTCTGAAGCCATAGTCCTCACAGTAAAGCCCCCCCCCCCCCAGGAACGCTTCTTGGCAGTCTTCTAGGCACCCCCTGGGGTGAGGTGTAGGAAGCTCAGAATGACGGGCATGGAAGTCTCGCAGGAGTGCTGGATCGAGAATGTCACCGGCTTGCACCCAGGACTGTTCCTCCGGACCGTAACCCTACCAGTCCACCAAGTGCAGGTTACCCCGTCTCCTCCTAGAACTGAGGATCTCTCGAAGAGTATACGCCAGGCCATCTTCCAGCTCGATGGGGGCCAGAGGATCTGATTGGGGCTCACTGGGGCTGCCTGAGGGCACATAAGGCTTCAAAAGCCAAACATGGAAGGTAGGGTTAATGCACATATAGTTTGGTATCTGGATTTTGTAGGTTACCTCGTTGATTTGCTGCAAGACCTTGAACGGTCTCATGTACCGTGGGCTAAGCTTCTTACAGGGCAGCTTGAGTTTTAGGTGACAAGTAGATAACTACACTCTCTGGCCGGGCTGATAATTTGGAGCAGGTCGGCGATGCTTGTCGGCATGAGGCTTTTGGGCTCTTACAGCTCTGCCTAGCCGCACATGTGCCGCTTCCCAGGTGCGCGCACTGCGTTAGTACCAGTGTTCCACTGATTGCATGCTGGATTGCTCTCCTGTCCAAGGAAACAAAGGAGGCTGGTACCCTAGAACACACTGAACGGTGTTAGTCCGGTTGATGAGTGGCGGAGTGAATTCTGTGCATATTCTGCCCAGGGCAGAAACTCGCTCCAGCGCTGCTGCTCCTTTGAACAGTATGTACTGAAAGTATGCAGCGCAGGATTCGACGAATGATCGCACTTCATCCATCATACGAGTATTGATCCAGTATTACGAGTATACCAGTATTGATCCTGCAGTAAGCACCAGGATGCCCTGTACTCAGAGAGGTATGAGCCCAAGTCAATAGACGCTGTCTGAATTCAGGGTGAACAAAAATCCTACTGGGCAGTGTACCCCGCGGTGCGGATAGGTGAGCACTGGCCTCTCGAATTTCTTCCGCCAAATCCCACAGCACAGGGGCCACCACCACGCTTGGATCGAGGATAGTCTTTGCGCTGCCATCGTGCTCTGCGAGGTCATATCTCCGGGAGAGGGCATCAGCCTTGCAATTCTTCGACCCCGGTCTGTAAGTAACAGTAAAATTAAACCTTGTAAAAAATAGGGCCCAGCGGGCTTGTCGAGCATTTAAACGATGGAATATGTAAAGGGGGCCCAAGTTTTTATGGTCGGTGAGCACAGTGAATGGGTGTGTACTGCCCTCCAACCAGTGCCTCCACTCTAATAAGGCCTCTTTAACCGCTAGCAGCTCCTTATTCCCCACGTCATAGTTGGCCTCCGCTGGTGTGAGCTTTCTTGAGAAGTAGGCGCAGGGATGAAGCCTAGGAGGTGAGACGTGCCTCTGAGACAATATCGCCCCAATTCCACAATTACTGGCATCTACTTCCACCACGAAAGGAAGGGAAGGATCAGGGGGCTTGAGCATGGGTGCTGTCGTGAATTTATGCTTGAGTATCTCAAATGACTTGGAGGCGGCTTAGGTCTATCTCAGTTTGGCAGGTTTGCCCTTAAGGAGGGAGGTTAGAGGAGCAGCAGTGTCACTGAAATTACATATGAAGCGCCTATAAAAATTTGCAAAACCCAAAAAAACGCTGTAATTGTTTGACAGTTCGGGGTGCGGGCCAACCTTGTACCGCTAGCACCCACCCTGGTTCCATGGTGACGCCCTTTGTGTTCACAACATACTCTTAAAACTGCACTTCAGTGGTGTAAAAGTCAAATTTTTCTGCTTTAACAAACAGCCTGTTTTCCTGTAGCCGCTGCAGAACCACTCGGACATGCCTTTTATGCTGCTCTTTGTCCTGCGAATAGACCAGGATATCGTCAATATACACAATTACACAGACGTTGAGAAACTCTCGCAGAACATCGTTAATAAAGGACTGGAACACCGCTGGAGCACTGCAAAGTCCATATGGCATGACTAAGTACTTGTAGTGGCCTTTAGGGGTTACAAAGGCTGTTTTCCATTCATCTCCTTTGCGAATTCTTAGCGTCTATCTACTGTTCGAGGGCTGACAGTACCAAGGGCAGAGGGTAGTGATTTTTAACTTATACTGTTCAGACCTCAGTAGTCAAAACAGGGACGCAGGCTTCCGTCCTTGTTCGTAATAAAAAAGAACCCGGCTCCGGCATGAGATGAGGAGAAACGTGGAGGGAGGCGGCATGAGAAGCTGGGTTCAGCGTAGTAGCAGACATGGTCAAGGCGCTCACCTGCTCCTGTTAAACCCGGATGGTTTGCGCTTGGGAATTCAACGCCACCAACAGGTCCTCCAAGGTCCGGATTTCTTTGGATTCGCTTCAGGCGAAGTATTCTGTAACGGAACTCTCGGTGAAGGACTAGTCGAATCCATATGCAGAGTTATCTTAAGATAGCTTTATTTGGGAAGGGAAATGGGAAGGCAATCAAATCCAAAACAGTATCCAAAAGAGTAGTGAAAATCGTGTCAAAGTCCAAAAATTACTAAGAGAGTAACGCTTAGTAAGGACTAGGGCAACAATACTTCACAATGTGCTTCAGAAGGCCACCTGCTTATATAGGTAGCCCACGCCCTAATTAGCTCTACCAGGAAGTAATCTTTTAGAATTCGGGCGAGGGCGCCCTCTGCAGGTGGTCTTCCGAAGCCATAGTCCTCACACATATCATAAACATTTTAAATATATAATTACAGATTTTTAAACAAATCCCAATTTTATTTTCTAGCCCTCTCTTCTACCTCTTCCCCTGTGGCCCTTGAAAGTCATAGGGTGTAGAGATGAAAATATTTCCCTAATAAATAAAATTAATAAATAAAATAGTAAATAATAAAAAAATAATAAAATAAAAAACTATATATTGTGGGACTATCATATCATTGCCCTGTGATGGACTGGCAAACTGTCCAAGGTGTACACCTGTCTCTCACCCTGTGTGCGCTGGGATAGGCTCCAGCGAACCCACGTGACCCTGAATTATGGAATAAGTGGTAAGAAGATGAATGAATGAATATCATATCATTTAGACATTTTTTGGAAAAAACATTTCTTTGAAGAACATGTCATTTGAATTTGAACAAAACATTAAATGCAATAAAACAGATGGGTTTTGATGGTTAAAATCTTGTTTCATACCCCTGTTTGCTGTGCCGGGATCTTTCTGTGCAGAGTTTGCATGTTCTCCCCGCGCTTGCGTTGGTTTCCTCTGGGTACTCCGGTTTCCTCCCACAGTCCAAAAACATGCAGATTAGGTTGATTGGTGATTCTAAATTGTCCATAGGAGTAAATGTGTGTGTGAATGGTTGTTTGTCTATGTGTTGCCCTGAGATGGATTGGCGACCCATCCAGAGTGTACCGCCGCCTCTCGCCCTATGTGTGCTGGGATAGGCGCAGCAGACCCCCGTCACCCCAAATTCGGGAATAAGCGGGTCAGAAGATGAATGAATGAATGAATGATTCAGTTAAATAAAACTGAAAGCATAAATAATTAAAAGTAAATAAATATACAGAAAACACTTAACTGTTGTTAGTAAGTCTTTTGTGGCATGAAATCCACATGTAGCTTAATATAGAAAAATGCTTTTTAAATTTAACTTGATCAGCTCTGAGCCCTTTCTTGTTTGGAGTGGTGATGGACAGGTTGACAGATGAGGTCAGACAGGAGTCTCCATGGACGATGATGTTTACTGATGATATTGTGATTTTTGATGAGGATAGGGAGCAGGTTGAGATGAATCTGGAAAGAACGTGGAGGTATGCGCTTGAGAGAAGGGGAATGAAAGTCAGTAGGAGTAGGACAGAGTACATCTGTGTGATTGAGAGGGAAGGCAATGGAGTGGTGAGGTTGCAGGGAGAAGAGGTGGTGAAGGTAGAGGAGTATTTACCTATTTACCTCTTCTATTACCTCTTCTATTCACCTGGGGTCAACAGTGGAAAGTAATAGAGAGTGTGTTAGAGAAGTGAAAAAAGAGCTCCACTCAAGAGCAGGGTGGGGTGCATGGAGAAGAGTGGCAGGAGTGATTTTGGATGATTTTCTGTAAGAGTGAAAGAGAATGTTTATAGAACTGTAGTGAGACCAGCAATGTATAATTTGGAGACAGTGGCGTTGTCAAAAAGGTGGAGGTGGTAGAGTTGAAGATGTCATTTCATTGGGAGTGACGAGGATGGACAGGGTTAGAAATGAGTTCATTAGAGGGACGGCCTTTATTAGTGTGCCTTTAATCCAGGTCCTCCGGTTTTCTCCCACAGTCCAAAAACATTGATTGATTATTGATTCTAAATGGCCCATAGGTGTGAGTCTGTATGGTTGTTGAACTGGTGACCTGTCCATGGTGACCCAGGTGAACCTAGGTAGCTGTAGCTAGGTAGTGTAAGAGTACATCTAAGAAGCTTTTTCCTTTCCATATAATAAAGAATATTTCCAGTTCACTGCTGCCATTCACACCTTTTTGTGTTTAAAAGTCATGGAAATATGGATTGGAAAACCTGGAGACACTGAGAGAACAAGACATTTCTTTATAATTCCACAGCCTCCTTTCAAAATAAACACAAGTAGTCATTATGTAGCATGAAATATTTATTTTCGTGACCCCTCACTTAAAAAAAACCTAGCAGAGGCACCATGGATACAATCAAATTGAAATATGGATGATGATGAGTTTAAAGACTTTTTTAAGTAAGCAGTTTAAAAAATGAGTAATAGGTTCATAGAAATGATTGGAAGCATATACTGCTTATAGACATATCTTTACCCTACACACATACACTATAAACAGACTGTTGTCACACACTTATACAACCATCTGACTGTGTCAAGCACAAACACATGACCACTTGGTAGTGTGTGAAGGTATGGGAAGTATTTATAGAGGATACATGATCGGCTGTGTGCTAAACTCCTGGAAGTCGTCTGGAATTGTGTCTGTAGAAGCGAAATCAAAAAGACAGTGTTATTTGAGAGCGTGTGTGTGTTTGTGGATTTGTAAAGCGTGTAAATGCATTGTGTGTAATACAACAGGGTATATAATAGAGCATGTATTGTACAGTCAGGCATATAACGTTTCAAACGTACAATTGTTACTTTGTAGACCAACCAATATGACCAAAATCCTATTTCAAGGATTGATACATTTTATTTCCTTTAAAATTTTTGGTTGTCACCCAATTTGGTTCACCCAAATGGGATGTAAATGACCTGGAAATTAAACTAATTTTTATTAATTGATAGTCTATATTAAAGTAATCATTATTTACTATTGTAATAGACTGCATTTGTCTTGTCCTTACCATTGAGTGAAACTGGCTTAAAAACTGGCTATGAATGTTTGCAGAATTATCTTCTGTAAAAATTTGAATGTGTGTGTGTATTTATAAGGTCTCACCATTGCATCGGTACTTCAAGTTGGACCATATGATGTTCTCCTGAGAGAAACAGAACACACCCAGCCTGCCTCCCCTCATTGTTGTGTCGATTGTCACACCAGAGTCTGCTACCAATTCTGTGCCTTCATAGAAGCGCACCCTATACACACACACACACACACACACACACACACACACACACACACACACACACACACACACATTCATAACAGTGGTCATTATGGTGTAACGAACCCGCTGTAGGCAAGGACGAATCCATAATGCAGTAGATTTTCAGGCTTTTATTTGGGTCAGGGAAGAAAAATGTCTAAATCCAAAGAGTCAAACAGTACAAAACCATAGAATAACGCTCAGTAAGGCCTAGGGCAACAATACTTCGCAACAACCCTCAGAGAACCACCTGCTTATATAGGCGGACCTCACCCAAGATGGCCGCCACCAGAAGTGAAAGCCTACAACTCGGGTGAGGGCGCCCTCTGCCGGCGGTCCTCCGAGGGCATAGTTCTCACATATGGTCAACGGTCAACATTGTTAAATGTTTTCCTTCTTCTGTTTTATTTTTTCAGCCATTTTTAAAATCTGAAGTGTGATACATTGTATTAGAGCCATCTCTGAAACAAACAGAACTTTAAAGAGTGAGTCTGGATCAGTTATTTAAATAAATGATTTACATTTATTATCCAACATTTAGAATTTTATAACAATGAACAATTCAGTATTAAGCAGTGCGGTGGCATAGAGGATAGCACGTTCGCCTCACAACATGAGGGACACTGCTCAACGGTTAAGGTGCCAAGTTGTTTATCAGTTAACCAGGAAGACCTTTGTTCAAGTCCGCCATTGTTAGGTCTTGAGCAAGACCCTTAACCCTTCCTGCTCCAGGGGTGCTGTACAATAGCTCTGACCCCAACTTACTAAGATGGGATATGCGAAAAAAGGTTTTCCTCATGGGATAATAACATGAATGAATGAATTCAGTATTAGAACAAACAGTTTGACCTATAACAGATTTAGTTTTTATTTACCAGATTTTAGGGGGTTAGGATGTCTGTTTCTTTGCATTCAGCCCCTATAGTGTTAATGAGTAAAGTGGTAAAGTGTGCCACTTAGAGTTACAGTAATCTTTGAAATAGCACCCAAAAACCTTACTTCTGTTAGTGAATACAGTTTAGATGTAGGGCTTTTTTAAAGTTAAATATTTTACTATTCTCTGCAAAAGGGCACCTTGAAGGAAGGAAATGCTGGAACGCCTGTCTGCCACTGTTGCTAATACTGTCAACTAAAAGCCATCACTGAAAGCTAATAATAAAAAAAAAAAACTACAATTTTATATTTTATACGACCACTCTAGCTTTGGCAATACATTGTTGAATATTTATGATAGAACAAGAATAAGATACAGTAGATATAAATAAGACAGGGTGACACATTCACATGATGCATTTTTTCTTTGTTTCACACCAAAACCATTTTCTGATACTTATATTGTTTTATGAATGTCCTCATTTACCTGATGTATCCCACTTGTGGACGGTGTTGTAGGTACCAGCGGTATGACACTTTGTCCTTCCAGCCGACATTACGTGGATCTTTCCAGAGCAAGCGCACCTGATCGTTAGTGTCTCCTGTATGCCAAAGGGAGTTCCTTAAATGTTCACCAGGACCAGATTTAGACTTTACTGCCTATGAAACATAAAAACAGAATATTTTATTGAAACAATTATTGAAAGTAATTTGGTCACAGTTTAGCAAGAAAGTAATATTTAAGTAATATGTATCGTTGGGCTGGAGGCTGGGGGGTAATGTAAAATTTCTTACAATAGATGGTAGATGTCTATGTATTTTACATTTACATAAAACAACTGAACAATTGGGGCTTAAGGACCTTGCTCAGTGATAACCCAACAGTGGCTTTTTGCGCTGGGATTCGAACAGCCGCACCAGTTCCTCATAATGAGAGGGACAAAATGTCCATAGTCTAGACCATAGGTGTCAAACTCTGGCCCGCAGGCCAAATTTGGCATGCAGCGCAATTATATTTGCGAAGCCATACCAAATTACTCTTAGAGCATGCCCACCGGTGTTATGCGGCACATGTACTGCTAATACTGCAAATCCCAGAATGCTTGGTTGTTGTTTTGGCGCGTCAATCACGACAGGATAAATTAACGCCCATTATAGTGACAGTATGCAAATACTGGCAACGCGTTACATCTCCACAAAGGGCAAAATGAAAAGCAGAAAATCAGAGCTTTTTGGACAGGTGTGAGGCAGAATATCTGTTTATTTATGTAAAAGACAGACATGTTTGTCTTATATGTGGAGCTAACATGGCGATAACCAAGGAGTACAACATTAGACCATAAAGTAGATCAGTGTGTAACAATCTGAGCTATAATTAACATTTTCTTTGGGCACTTTTTCTTGCTACTACCAGACATGTTCATTGATTATTAGTTTAAAATATTTTTATTAGTTAATTATTACTTATTCTATTTTTACATTAATTATTAACCTGTGGAAAAGGGTTCATGTTAAAACTTAATTCAAATGGCTGCAAATTAAAATGTTTATTTAAGAACTGAATTCCATTAATTAATTAATTAATTAATTAATTAAATCATCTTCTTGCCCGCTTATTCCCTAATTCGGGGTCACGGGGGTCTGCTGGTGCCTATTCCAGTGCACATAGGGCGAGAGCAGACAGTACTGTAGAAATACTGTACACACACATTGTATAGTAGTTTGACAGTTTAGATGTCATGTAATGTCTAACCTTAAGTTGAATGCCAGGCTCAGCAACAGCTCTGAAGGGCGTGGCTTGCCAGTACGTCTGTTCTGTTTGTTTCCACATTACCACATAAAAGCTAGATGAGTCCTGATAGCCAAATATGAAGCCAGCATAGTCATCGTCAGTCACAGTGTTTACATGAAATGTGCCCTCAAAGTCTACTCCACTGAAAGCTGTGTATCCTAAAAGCCAACAGAAGATCTGTATGAGTGAAAATCTAATAATATTTTCCTAAATATGCGTTTCTTTTAGTTATGGCAAAAACTTACCCACAGCAAGGCCTGGGTCACTGTTCATGATTTGAACAATTTCCATCCCCTGTAAAGAAGCACATGGAAAAGAAGCATGTCAAACCTATATGGTTAAGTCTGTCAATATTGTTCCTGTTAGATAGGAGCAGCTAGATTTGGCTTTTTCCAAGCTAAAATTTAAAAAAAGTCCACAACCTTTTCATTTTTGGGTCTACAGCTCCTCCTGAAGCAGCCTAAATACTCATCACCAATTCAATTTGATACTGTATTATAAATTCTACAATTCACTATGCAGCAAATATGTCTTGTAGGGCGGCGCGGTGGTGTAGTGGTTAGCACGCTCGCCTCACAACAAGAAGGTCCTGGGTTCGATTCCCGGGTCTGGG
>JAOTRA010000016.1:210181-224205 GCA_026260255.1 Pseudolaguvia tuberculata | reverse complement strand
ATCACCCGGCTGATTGATCGCATCCCCAATCAGCAGGTGATGGTGGTTAGTGATTAGATAGGGGTAGGATGTGACATGATCAGTAAAAATGAAATAAATTTAAGTTGCTTTGGCTTGACTGTGCAATGCTGTAAATGTAAAACAATGCCATCATCTTATTATAGATGCTGTGACATCATACACTCCATATTAAACTTGTGAATTTTGGCTATATATCTTGAAATAGAAAATTTGTTTATGAACTATTATTTTTGTTTCCAGAAATGTATTTAATTTAGCACTGTTCATCTGCTATTAAACAAGGACTTGGCACATTTGGGATACTTTTAAATAAACTCCTTTTGGTCTGAAACATATTTTCCTGGCAAACCATTTTAATTTTAAACTTTAGTCTACTGTCCCTAGCTGGAATGTAATTTCAGATCCTACCATTACAAAATTAATTTATCTGAGTCCAGGAGTTTTCATTATCTCTGGCTTCTGTCTGGTTCCACCATGAGCATTATATTGAAAAGTTTTGGGATTTTATAGGATCATAAAGATTATCTATGAGGATATATCAGGAAACACTTGGAAGTGAAGGTTTCACATTCTGCACTCACTGTTGTCATCTGTTTGGTCAGGGTTGGGCACCAAACGACAATTATCAGGGCCTGGGGGAAGGAAGTCAGGAATGCCATCATTATCATCATCATCATCACACTCATCTCCCAGTCCGTCCTTATCCGTATCCAATTGGTTGCTGTTTATTACTGATGGACAGTTATCTTTGGAATCCTGATGTCCGTCACCATCACTGGAAATCAAAGCATTTAAAATAAGATAATGTAGTATTGCAAACACAAGCTGTCAAAAGCGACTGCCATAAGATGACAAAAGATTGGGCTGGCTCCCAACCTATTGGGCTTTTTCTGATCCAGTTGACCAAATAAAAAGGATTGGGTTAGATGACCATAAAATGGGGGCAGTGGTAGGTCAAATGGTTAAGGTTCTGAGTTGTTGATTGTAAGCCCAGAAAAACCTGGGTACTTGGTAATACTGCCAGCCTTCCGCTATTCGGTTCCTGAGCAAGACACTTAACCCTACTTGCTCCACGAAAATACTTTATCCAGACAAAATTGTATAATCTGACACAGTGACTGCCATAAACAACACAAAAAACTCTTAACTTTTATACAATTTAAAAAACATTAGTTACATTTAAAGATTACAGGACCAGGCAAGTGAAATATCACACTGGGCACAATGTTTAAAGGGACTAAAGGAGTTTTCATACCTGTCCACATTTGTATCACAAGAGTCTCCAACGAGATCATTATCAATATCCGACTAGAAGAAAAATGAGTTATAAATTAAATAATTTCACTCATCTTTTCATGTTGTCTTGTTTAGAAGTATAAAAATGTATAGTGTAAGTGTATAAGTGTACGAAATAGGCATTTTGGAATTTTTTGGATGGATAAATAGATTTATGGATGGATGGATGGATGAATGGTGCTGGAGAAACATTAAAAAAACCCAAAAATAATAAGCGTGCTTTAAAAACCATGCCTGGTTGGGGTTTGGAATATCGGGGCAGCTGTCACAAGCATCTCCTACTCCGTCACGGTCTCTGTCCTGCTGGTCCCAATTTTTCACTCGTTGACAGTTGTCCAGGAAGTTCTTAATACCTGCAAACAAGTCATACATGAGAAACTCAGACATTCTGAAATAAACTTGGTAAATCTTTTCCTTTGCTTTGATTTGTTCCAAAGAGTAGAAAGTGGTGAAACCACTAGAAACTCTAGACTTCCGAGCATAATAGTAACCACCTAAATTTATCTAAAGAAATAGTTAAGAACCTCTAATTGGATTATTCATGTGGAGAAGATTATGTTCCAACTGGCAACAATTTATTTAACAAAAACTGATGCAGTAGAGATATAGGGCAAGAGGCAGGGGTATGGAGATTCGGATTAGGTTCAGCCTTAACAGGTTTTAAGCCCTTTGTTAGTCTGTCTATGTGTGTGTTTGTGTGCGCATGCTTGTGTGTGTGTGTGTGTGTGTGTGTGTGTGTGTGCGTGTGTGTGTGTGTGTGTGAGTGTGTGTGAGTGTGTATGTGTGTAAGGACAGGATCTCACCATCTCCATCCATGTCATCATCACATGCATCCCCAAGGCCATCTGAATCAGTGTCCCGCTGGTCTGGATTCTCAATGGTGAGACAGTTATCACATGCATCACCATGGCTATCCTTATCACTGTTTATCTGGTTCACATTTGGCTTCAACCAGCAATTATCCTACACACACACACACACACACACACGAGACATTTGTATAAGTCAAAGTGAAGTACTGCCGTCTGATAATTTTCTCCATTGTACTCATATTCTCTGTGGCTATACCTGCTCGTTTAGTATCCCATCTCCGTCAGCATCTGGGTCACAGGCATCACCCTGTCCATCTGAATCAGCATCTTCCTGGCCAGAATTTGGCACCATAACACAGTTATCCTAAAATACAAACACAATTAATACACTGACATTATTTCATAATCCTCTAGCAACATATCCATTTTTTTCCTTCACCTTTTTGCAGTTAGGATCTCTGCAGCGAAGTTTCTCATCTGGGTATCCATCAATGTCAGTGTCTTTACCACACAAGTAGCCATTCCCTGCCCAGCCAATACCACACTAAAACAAACATACTCAACAACTTCAAAACATAGATTTACTAAAGAATCCAAGACATGTTATAGAATCTCCGGAATTAGACAACACGGTAACATGTTAGAATAACAGTAGGTTGATATGATTTTGTGCTTAACATAATTTGCGGTCAATGTCTTTATTAAGGAGAAAAATTGTATTTAACATTCATTCATTCATTCATTCATTCATTCCTTCATTCATCTTCTTACTTGCTTATTTCCTAATTCGGGCTCCCAGGGGTTTGCTGGTGCCTATCCCAGGCCACATAAGGCGAGAGGCAGGGTTACACTCCGGACAGTTTGCCAGTCTATCGCAGGGCATACATAATAGCATTTGGCAGACGCTCTTATTCAGAGCGACCTACATTAAGGTCTCATAACAACTACTCACACACACACATTCACTCTTATGGGAAATCTTGACTCACTAATCAACCTAATGTTTCTGGACAGTGGGAGGAAACCGGAATACCTGAAGGAACCGTGCTAACCACTATGCCACCCCGCCTACCACAAGTCAAATTATTATCATTAATCACGGAATGATGTTAATCAATAAAGTGTATAACTATACTGTCTTAATCCAATCGCAAACTGTTATCAGCATCACTCCCTAATTATAAAAAATTATATATACAGCTAAAAGATGAAACAGGGGCTGCTCTAATTAATTGTATATTATTTAGTTACAGTTAAAGTGTGGCATTTTTGGCAGACCTTATCCAATGCGACTTACATTGACTCTCTTTTTCACACCTGAGCAATTGTGGGTTAAGGGTCTTGCTTAAGTGCCCACAGTGGTTGCTTGGTGGAGGTGGGATTCAAACCCCGGTTTCTGGTATTAGTCCAACACCTTAACCACTAGACTACCATTTCCTAGTTTGTCATTTAGTCGTTTAGGCTACCACTTCCCACAGTTTGGTCATAGTTTATCACGCCCTCCTCTGTGATGAGCGTCTTCGGCATGCTGCCGGTGTGCTGTGAGTCTCATCGTCGTGCCCTAATTGCGCATGCTTTATAAGCCGGCAGCATTTCTCCTAGGGTTGTTGAATCATTGCCCTTTTCTCGATGCCATTTTTCCCTCATTCTCGTCTGATCTCGTAAGTTTTTGATCTCATCTCATCTCGTCTCGTCTTGTCTCGTTTAAGTCAAGTATCTAGAGTTCTTGTTCTTGTTTTTTTTTGTTATTATTATGAATAAAATGAACTTATTGAAACTGCCTGCATCCTGCGTGTGGGTGCCTTCCTTATACCCGATCCAACTCCCCTCTCCAAGCATGATCCAACCATATTCGCACCCCCCACTCACATTTCCTAAGAAGTACAACCGCAGCCGCGGTAAATGCCGGAAGTTCAGGCAGGAATGCGTGCTTTTTTTTTTTAAATCACAGCCACACGCTTACGCCACGCCCAGGAGCAAGTGTGGGCTGGTTGGTGTATTTGTGTTTAAAGGGGAAGGCACTGGACTGGGTAGCTCAAGCCTGGTATTCAGGGAGGACCTTCTCTACCTCTTCCTCTATCGCTGTCTTTCTGGCCCAGTTTTCCATTTGCCTCTGTCCTGGTTCGTGTTCCTCTGTCACGGTTCCCATTCTGTCACTGTTCTAGACCTCAGTCTTGGTTCTTGCCCCTGTTTCTGGTTCCTATCCTTCACGTCCTCGCTCTGCCCTCATTCTCTGTCCTCTTGCTAATGTCCTGTCTCTGCCCTCATCCTTTAGTCTTGTTCTTTGTTCTGGTCTCGTTCTGCCCTCGTTCTCCCTCTGGTTCTCTGTCTCTCATCTCATTTTCTGGTCTCGTTCCCTTGAGTTCTGGTTCTCCTTTTCTCTCTCTTGATCTCTCGTTTTCTGTTCTCTCTTGATCCCTCATTTTCTGTTCTCTCTTGATCCCTTATTTTCTGTTCTCTCTTTATCCCTCGTTTTCTGTTTCATCCTAGTGTTCTTATCCGCGTCCATTTTTCGTCCCTCTCTTCGCTCAAGATCCCGTCCCCTAGTGTTCTCGTCCCCTAGTGTCCTTGTGTTCTGGTTCTTGCCCCTTTTCATCCCACTCCTCTCTCTAGATCTCGTTCCCCTAGAGTTCTAGTCCTCGTTTCTTTTTCGTGTTCTGCTCGCTCAAGAACTCATCCCCTATTGTTCTCGTCCCCTAGTGTCCTCATGCTCTGATTCTCGTCCCCATAGTGTCATCGTGTTCTGGTTCTTGCCCCTTTTTTGTCCCACTCCTCTCTCTAGATCTCGTTCCCCGAGTGTCCTTGTGTTCTTGTCCTTTGTCCCCTTTTTTTGTCAGTGTCCTCGTGTTCTTGTCCTCACCCCCTCTCTCATCTCGTTCCCTCTCTCGTCCCCTTTCCTTGTTCTGGTTCTCATATCCTGTTCTCGTTCTCTCTCGTGTCCCCTTTTCTTATTCTGGTTCTCGTCCCTTTCCTCGTTCTGGTTCTCGTCCCTGTCCTTGTTCCCTCTCTTGTCCCCTTTCCTCATTCTGGTTCTTGTCCCTGTCTTTGTCCCCTTTCTCAACCTCATTCCCTCTCTTGTCCCTTTCCTCATTAGGGTTCTCGTTCCCTCTCTCGCCACTTTTCCTCATTCTGGTTCTCGTCCCTGTCCTCATCCCCTTTTCTTGTTCCGGTCCTCGTTCCCTTTTCTTGTTATGGTTCTCATTCCCTCTCTCATTTCCTTTCCTCATTATGGTTCTCATCTCGTTCTCATTCCCTCTCTCGTCCTCGTCCCCTCTCTCGTCCTCGTTCTTGTCTTGTTCCCCTCTCTTGCGCTGCTTCTTGTTCTCGTCTCGTTCCCCTCTCTCACGCTGCGTCTCGTTCTCGTCTTGTTCCCCTCTCTCACACTGCTTCTTGTTCTCGTCTGATCACTGTCCTTTTCTCGATGAACTTTTTCCCTAATTCTTGTCTCGTCTTGTCTCGTCAAGTCTAGTCCTTTCTGTTTAAGTCAAGTATCTAGAGTTCCTGTTCTTGTGTTTTTTGGTGTTATTAATATGAATAAAATGAACTTATTTAAACCGCCAATCCTGCGTGTGGGTGCGCTCCTTATCCCCTCTCCACGCATGACATAGTTTGCAAGTTGCTGTCAATGATAATCAGTGTTTCGGTTCGAATTCATTCCTGCTACTGAGCAAGGCCTTCAACCCCCAATTGCTCAGTTGTAAGTCACTGTGGAAGAGTCCGTCTGCCAAATGCCGTAATTACGTATTGCCTTCTGCAGAGTTACTCGTTAGCTACAGAACATGTTTGTAAAGTGATGCCAAAAAATAATGGGTTTTGTGGTCAATATCTTTTGTAAACTGTATGTTTGTTCGTGTGTTGGTTTCGTAGTTACCTGGCAAGTGATAGTGCCATCTCGCTCCTCAATGCACTGTGCATTTGGATCGCAGGGGTTCTGCAACCGATTCCCACAACTCTTCTCTGGTTTACAGCCTTTCACTTGATCACCAGTAAAACCTGTTTTACAGCCTCCACAGTGATATGAACCCTACAGACATACACAACACACCAATTTGGTTTACAGATGTCTTAAAATCTGCACTATTGATTAATCTACAATCGCTGAATACACAAGAAAGTTACAGCAGCTATTACCATAGAATTCATGCAAATTGAATTGGCGGTGCAACCTCCATTATTCGGCCTGCTGCATTCATCAATGTCATCACACACCTGAAAAAAAACATGTAAAGCAGTAACGTATTAAAAAGGTAAACTTAACTTGTAGGAAAAAAAATTTGTTGTACATTTAGACAATGAAATTGATTTGAGTCAACATGTCACCTGTTTGTGTGTCTGTGCAAAAGCTGCTCCTACACCTTCCACTGGTTGGCCAGTGTAGCCACTAGGACATGCCTCACAGCGGAACCCTGGGGCCGTATTCACACATTTTACACCCGGGAAACAGGGGTTAAACTGGCACTGTAAATCACACACACACACACACGCACGCGCGCACACACACACACACACACACACACACACACACACACACACAAAGGTTAACATGTCACCGTTTCAGAACATTTTACATTCAATTGATCGTTAGTGATTGTTTTTCGTTCACTGTGGTCATTTTAAATCATTATTAAATTAAATGTTTGTGGACAAAAAATGGAAATAATTGAAATGTTGGTTTGGGATAAACAAAGGATGTTATTTCAAAATCAAATAGAGTACATATAATATATACGACAAATATTTTTATATGTAAATATTTGTATATGTAATAACTTCTTTCACAATGTTCACAGAGGTTTTAACACAGTTCCAGCATGACAACGCCCCCGGGCACAAATCTTCCAGATCTCCATATAGAAATGTTGAGTTTAAAATTGGAGAAGAGCAAATATATATTCTAGGAAGTATTAGAAATAGAAAGCATTTCCAATTGTCTAAAACAAACTTAAAATATATTAACGTAGACCAAATTTTCATTAAATTTGTTATTTTTGGTGTGATTTAATGAGGGGTTACCTCATCAACATCGTCACAGCTGTAGCCATCACCAGTGTATCCATCGGGACAGGGGGCACATTCCACCCCATTCTCCATCTGGATACACATATCAGGGCGAAAACACACACCTGGAGCACACTGCTGCTTGACCACTGTACCACCTAGTCCTGCGAAGCAACCAATAAATATTAATCAAGGATGAGCACTAAATTCAAAAGTGTGACTTTCACATTCAACAACTGCCTTGAAGACTCAAATTCATCCAATCCAGCCTTATAGCATAGTTCTTATGTCTAAGCATGCAAATATCTTTCGGCTGGTTAGTTTGACTTGTGGTTAAAGCATTTGGTGACCATATGTGGAGACAAGTGTTAGGGTTAGTACTCTCTCTCCTTTGAAACTCTAAACATACTGAACCTTTTGGTTAAAAACAAGTGTCTTACCACATGCCTGACATTCAGAGATTGTGTTTCTGAGAAATGCCGTCTCTTTTACCTGCAAATAGAAATAAATATGATTTAAAGGGAATTAATGAGAAGATGAAGTACACACACACAAAAAAAATAAATTAATTAAAAAAAAAAAAATTATATATATATTATACTGTGTATTTTATTCAGAATAACACATAGAAACATATTAAATGTTTAAACTAAAATAAATTATTATTTTAAGGGAAAAAATCCTAAATTTCATGGCATCAACACATCCCAAAAATGTTGGAACAAGGCCATGTTTACCAAGAAATCCAAAATGAGCCAATATTTGGCATGACAATTCAAAATATGACACTTTCAACATTTGATTAGATTCAACTTCAGATTAGATTAAACTTTATTGTCAGTAGGCAGAGTACAAGTACAGAGACAATGAAATGCAGTATGATATGCTATTTATGTTGTAGTCTGAATAAAATATTGAAAATTGAAACTTCCACTTCATTGCATTCTGTTTTTAATTCACAATTTGTACTTTTTTTGACTCATTAAATTATATATATTACCTGTTGAACAAGCACATCCTTTAGCTCATTTATAACTTTGGTGAGCTCCAGCATCTGGTTGGTCAGCTGTTTGGTATTGAGCCCTTAAAAATAAGTAGAAAGTTTATATTTGTGTGTAAAGACTATAGATTCTTTAAGCCTATAGTTTCATAATACATAATATATATGATCAAATTTTTTACATAATATATGATCAAATTTTTTTAGACAAGGGAAAGTATTAAATAGAGATGAGATCTCTAAATCTCCTATGTTTAAAAACATGTATTTTGGTCTGGTGTCCCAGTACATTTGTCCTTGCAGTGTATTGTATGCTAATTTTTATCTTTCCTCTACCTAGTGTTTGTACAGAGTCGCTCTGGTGGGTGTGGCAGCCTTGAAGCGATGCAACATTCTCTACAGTATCACCATAAACCAGTTTCAGCTCCTCCAGCTCTTCCTACCAAACAAATATTTAAAAAATGAATATAATCAATATTCTAATGTAATAATATATAAACTACTTACAAAAGCATCATAGAATGCACCAAACATTATCCCTTGTGGGGATAATCCCCACATGGATGAGCTACAACTGAGACTATCATGGAAACAGACAGACTGAAACCAGACAGATAACACATTATACCTGTCCTTTCTTTTGCATTGTCTTCAGCTCAACACCCTGGTTGTTATTAAGCCCATTAAACACTGCTGGTAAATCTCTCAATGTCTCTACCAATCGGCAGTCCAGATGCAGCTCCACCCCTGGCACAGGCAATGTTGCCTGGCCAGGTGGGAATGGAGCCGGGTTGTACGGCACCTCCAAGCCCTTCAGGTGAAAAAGGAGGTTGTGTTTCTCTCCGTCCGCCAGTTTAAGGTTGTTAAAGGTGACCGTTGCCACTCTGCCATCGATACGTCCATAGCGCAGTGTAGCTAGTCGAAATAGATAGAAATACATAGATAGTAACAATGATAGTGAGAAGTAAGACTTAACGGATCATATCTATGCTTACCTTTGTTCAGTTTACCCAAAACTGTGAACTCAAAATATTTACTGTTGTCTCTTGGATTATAGAGCCCAAAAACAGAGGTTCCAGTTCGGGGTTGCAGGCGGAATGTTGCAAGTAGGAAGAGCTCTGTTACTCCCTGTTCTGCTAAACCACCATGTAGGAGATCTGGCAAGCAGTCTGGTGATGTCAGGAGGTTATACACTGCAGAGATAAACAGTTCAATTTAAATGTGAAAGCAGCTGTGATAATGCAACTTTTAGCCATATGTTGTTTAATAAACTGCATATGACGTAGATTAAAGTGTACAATTGCAAAACAGTTTAAACTCACACTTGACATTGCTTTAAAAGTGAACAAAAAAAAATTAAACATTAGAGGAAAGTCACTGTTCTACAAGAATTACTGATATTGAGGTTTGACCCATGTTGGTTACTTTAAGAAAAGTAATAAGTTATTATTACTAGTTACAAATCATCATAATCATCATAAAATTAATGACTTCAGAGAAGTCAGTATTGTGTTACTTAAAAAATGTCCAAATATGCCAAATATCTTTGATGCCTGCAATATCAAAAAGTTAAATGAAAGAAATGGACATATACATAGAACAAATGCTTATTACAATAAACGATGCTCTACCTAAGCCAGTCATCATGAGTTATGTTCCACCCAACGCAACTTTGCATAGCTGAGATAGTCACATAACTGAGAGCAGGTGCACTCAGATGAAATCCACTTCAGAAAACCCAATTATAATGTTAAATATTAAAATGGTAATGAGGGGTGCAGTCCAAAAACATGCAGATTAGGTGGATTGGTGATTATAAATTGTCCATAGGAGTGAATGTGTGTGTGAATGGTTGTTTGTCTATGTGTATGCCCTGAGATGGACTGGCAACCCGTCGAGGTTGTACCCCTGCCTCTTGCCTTATGTGCGCTGGGATAAGCGCCAGCAGACCCCTGCGTCCCCGAATTAGGGAATATGCAGGTAAGAAGATGAATGAATAAATGAATTATTACTGATATACTGGATCATTAACAGTAATTCATGATACCTCTCAAGTTTTTAAAACTTAATGCTGGAAAAACTTAATGCTGGGCCCCTGAAAAGGCGCTTAACTCTTAACTGCTCAGGTGGATATATGTAAGATAAAATTGGCTTTGGACAAAAACGTCTGCCAAATTATGTTTTGTTACTTTTTACACTTTATTGGTAATTTCTATAACCCCATTATTTCCATTTCCATTTCTGGCAATTGGCAGATGCTTGTATCCACATACTTAAATTTATTTCTTTTCTCCCAGCAATGGCAAATTGGTGGCGATGGGACTTGATTGATCTTCCGAAGTTCAACACTTTAACTACTAGCCTCCAGCCCCCCACCACCAATAGATCCATATGTGGTTCCTGTACAAAGTATTTCTACATATTTGGAAGCACACATTAGTTCTAGCATTACATTATTATACTGAAACTGGCAGACACAAACACTGTTCCAGTATGGCACAAAACACCTCTGGCAACCATGAAGACATGGTATGTTATGATTGGAGTGGAAGATCTTGAGTTCTTGGCACCTTTTGGCCTTAGAACCACTAACCACCTTTGGAATTAACTGAAAGACTGACTTCACAACAGATCTCCTTACCAGACGTGCCTGATCTCACTATTATTACTGTAGCCAAATGAATACACTCAAGCTCCACTAGAAAGCGTTACTAGAAGAATGGAGCATAATGTAACAACAAAATTTGGGGTAAATATCTTTGTGATGGTGAGGTGTCCACAAATCTTTGGAAATATAGTGTAAATAAAATATAACCTACATCTGTCAGGTTTTATTGAGATTTGTGATAAAACATGAAATGTTAGATTGTCAGATGGATTCTTATTTAAATTACCTTCTATTTACTAAATGTGACTTCATTTTTAAATTCTTTTGCCCAGTGGCACCAATGATTTTATTGCCTTAAACTGCAAATACAGATGTAGGTTGTTATGGCAATGATTATTGGCAATTGGTTCTTGGACATTAAACAGGGCTGTTATTTATGTTTCCGCTTATTATACGAAAGGTGTGGGTTGGGGCGAGTCCAGCAGCCAAGTTCAGACCTTTAGGTGTTTAGCGAGTATCTCAGGAAAATCGGCTGTGTTTAACTGACATTCAAACCCAGACGCAACTTTTTTCCAGTCTGGTGAAGTACTATAACTTTTGTGCGGCTTTTGGCAAGTCTCTAAATCATTTCCTCAATTCATGCTCGTTTGTGTGGCCGGTTAGAACTTTTTCTGCCCGCTCCAAGTTTAATATTATCATGTTTGTGTTTGTTGAGTTGGTTGCTGTGCCGTGGTTGCCGTGCCATTACATTTACGAGCACCTAATCAGTTGTAACTACTGTCTGTCTTTCTGGCCACTGAAGGGCAAAAAGCTTTTTGGGTTCTGAGATCAGGGGTAATAAAAGTGGAAGTGGAACTATGAATGTATCAGACTGTTTCAGGACCAACTGTTTGAGATTGGTGAACCAAGATTGTTTGAGTACAGATGGTTGAAGATTGCTAACATATGTGCTTTGGTTGTGTGTGTACATTATGTGCAGTACATCTTGGATCAAATCCAGATGAACATGTAGCTCATGAGATGAAATAAATTTGACTTTTAAATAGAGAAAATTATTTACATACACAGCATTTGGCTAACATTCTTATCCAGTCTGCTTTACATTTATCTCTTTTTATCTTTTTTTTAATTTGAGATTGAGGGTTAAGGGCCTAGCTCAGAGGCCCAAATGTAAAAATTTGGTAGTGCTGGGAATCAAACCTGATCAAACATTTTGCAGTTTAACAGCTCAGCTACCCTTTCCACCAGACAAAAGTAATGTTTTCATTGTTTTTGAATTGGACTGAGGAATGCTGTGTATTATTTTTAAGATAAGGAATAATCTGTAATATTATACCAGATCTAGACAGAATATTTGAGGTTGGAGAATTTGTGCTTACTAAATATCAATGTCTGCATTTATTTTCGTTGGATTCAACACAATCATCTGATCTCTTCAACCCTGCTAAAATCATTAAGAAATTAACCTGCACACAGCTATTACTAACCCTGTCTCGCTCTCTCTTTATCTTTCTCTCTCTTGCTCACTGTATTTTTCTTTCTGACTAAACACAGACACACACCAAATTGGCAGTAACCAGAGAATCACCAATGTGATTCTTATTCAATGATTATAACTTTCAAGAACCCACACATCAAAACAAGTTTAGACTACATGAACATAGTTTAAAAGAGAACAAAGATAACAAGAAAGGCTGTGAGACTGAAAGGCCGAAGAACATGAATGAAATGGTAAATTAATGAAGAAAAAGAAGAACAAATGAATGCATTGTTTAACAGTTATCATTTTATCAGTTTTATGCTTTTTTATTTTTTAGATTATTAATGTTATTGTTTACTCCAAGTCTTGAAGGTTTTATAGGATAGTTATAAAATGTACTCACCGGTTGACTCAGCATCCACAGCGGAATTTAAACTGAGAATTAATGATAAGGCTACAAAAAACTTCATCTTTCCACTGAAATTCAACACACACTGAGTGTGTTGCTTGTCCTTTGAAGTGTCTCTAAGTTGAATTAGTTAATTTGGTTTAGTGTTTGTATCCTGTAACTGTCTGTATAGTTTCGACTTCCTCTGCAGTCAGCAGAATTTCTTATGAAGTGTCTCCAAGAGTAAAAAATGGTTTATGTGCTCCTGTGTATTTTTAATGGTGTGTGTATGTGTGTGTGTGTATGTGTGTGAGGGTAAAAGAGTGAGGTAACTGGTTGTCTATCACATTAAAGCAGCTGTGGTAGGAGGAGTTATGAGTTCACAGACAGCCCCATGTTGTGGGGGCGGAGTCAGAATTGACTGCCTTAAGTCATGTCTACAATTGTTCTGGCACCCTTTAGAAACATTCATTTGATTCCCATCCTCATCCTGCCTTTCATCTATTGCTCAGGTTTATTCATATTTTCATTGCTTGGTCATTGGCAGGTGCTAAAAATGGACGTGATGATGGATCATTTGGGATTTTTGGGAAATCAACAGTTGGCTTGAGCTAAAATGTTTCATGAATTTTGGAACAGCAATGTTCTGTGCTATTCGTAGAAAATATTGCACAAACTTTGTTTGTATACTACTGATCTAATAATTTTAAAGAAGGAATTTAAATGGATTTGAAACAATAGTAAACATTAAAACATATGTTTAAGAAATGCTTGTCTTTTTTACTTAATAAATATATAATAAATATATTCTCTATAGAGTAAAATCTGGTAACAAAAAAGTGCTTGTAAATCATTAGCAGTGACTCGATAATAATTTGATAGTAAAATTTTACCCTGATTCTATCCTGAGTTATAGTAAGAGAAGCTGTCTAGTAACTTATGCATAGTAAAAGTAATTTCATGAAAAAGAAATAAATTAAATAATATATTCCAACTTCCCCTGTTGCCGAAAATTCCATCCATCCATCCATCCATCCATCCATCCATCCATCCATCCATCCATCCATCCATCCATCCATCCATCCATTCATCCATCCATCTGTAAGGACTGGGTCCTCGGAGGACCGTCTACAGAGGGCGCCCTCGCCTGAGTTTTGAACTGTGTCCCAAGTAAGTATCACCACACAATGAATACTATGAAAACAGCCCTATCGTTAAAATTGTATTTAAAGACTGGAGAGATAACTCGTGTGCTTTCTGCCCTTTTAGACTCAGGCTCCGCGCTAAATTTGGTGAATGCCAGTTATGCCTGCCTACTGAACCATGCAAACCTCCACTACATAATACTGCTATTGACGGGCGTAAGATAGGTACAGCCATAAATGAGAGGACCAAGCCTCTCCAAATTACCATTAATAATG
>JAOTRA010000016.1:186985-200611 GCA_026260255.1 Pseudolaguvia tuberculata | reverse complement strand
ATCTTATTCCACCTCATTTATGAATCATACATACCATACCTTCCAAAGCAAACGAGAAATATATGTCAAATATTTAGGGGAAAAAACTCGGGGGATCATAGCTATTATCCGCTGTTGCCCCCTGGTGGCCAGTTTTAGTAAGACATGAGACGTCACACACGTTGATCTTCACACAAATTATAACTTAGTCTTCTCTCTCTCTCTCTCTTTCTCTCTCTCTCACTCACTCACTCACAAACACACACACACACACACACACACACACACACACACACACACACACACACTCCCTTGATTATATTTCTGTTGTCTGTGCCTTGTATTATTTTGTTTTATTACATACATTTTCACTTAAAAGTACAATTGTATAAACATGCATCTTCAGATAATTTGACCCTATAAGCCTAATAGGTTTAGCCATCGATTAAACTATTTATTACCGTTTTATTATAATACATTATATTTATTCATGTATACATACTTTTAAAACATTTTTATGGCAACAATTGGCAACAATTCAGGACTCATTTCGGTGTTACACGTAAAGCGAACCCGGATATCTTTTAGTGCTGCACCATTTCCTTATCCGCCCTCTTTCGACTCTCGTCTGGAAAAAGATGGTGAGTTTTTAATGTCTTTATCGTCAGAAATCTTCTAACATCCAATCCTTTTTACTTTAATATTGTTATTTCGACATGGCTTCCATTCTGTAACTATATTTTAAGTGTAGAGGATTTAATATTGAGAAGGATTTTGTAAAAAAAAAAAGTTATAAATGACAATTTGTTGTATTGTAGTGCTAGGCTAGCTTAGGTTAGCCGTGTCTGCAGGCGACCAAGCCGGTTAGCATGTACGCTATCGACGTGGTTAATGGGGTTATATTTACATCTAGTGGGCTTTCCCCCCCCTCCTGTTAACTGTTTTTATATACTTTTTATTAATATAATCTTGTGTGCTTGTTTGTTAGGGAAAAGGTTGTGTTGTGTAACATTTTTTTCGTAGACTTAGGCAATGCTCGATTTTCTTTTAATTTTATTTGAAAGTTAATTTTGCACTGTGTTCTAGTTGTGATATTACGGTAATTAAAGCGAACGATCAAATTTTGTTTAATTTAAAAACTTTTAACTGAGCTGTTAATTCCCCCCATTCAGACGAAGGGAACGTCGTCTTTTGGAAAGCGTCGCAATAAGACGCACACGCTGTGCCGCCGCTGCGGCTCCAAAGCGTATCACCTGCAGAAATCTACCTGCGGCAAGTGCGGCTATCCTGCAAAGCGTAAGAGAAAGTGTGAGTACAACAAACTTAACTGTTTTATCGGTTTATAACAGCTGTTGAATTTTAATAATGTTTACTTACAATAGCGATCTGCTTCCAAATAAATACATATTTATTACATTCCTGCTCAAGTGACCTTGCAGTTATAACTTTGTTGTGGTATTCAGACACACATCTTCCTGTTAGCAGTTCAACACCTTATTACGGCAACAAAATATTGTTATTTAATATTTTAAATGAGTTCAAGGGCTTTTCTTCAAGATTTTAAAACCACTGCCAATTTCTGGGCTGATAATTGTTGTCCTGCAGCCTCATTATTGACGTAAAACTTGCTCATGGTTTTCTAGTATATGGAATTATCAGACCATTTCCAAATCACAACTTGACGTATTGGACCAGATAAATAGAGTAGAGTAACTTTATTTATTGCTACAGTAGATTTAGTGCACCGTTTTATGTACTTAAAGGTCTTGCAGGCTCCACTTCCTCACCACAGTCTACTTTGTCCACCAGTATGATAGATTATGTCTGGACCATTTGTTCTTAATCTTAGGTTGTATGTTGTATTTATAAAGTAATGTCATATGCATTAAGTATGTTAAACACAATAATTTTGTTTAAGGTGACTTACTTGTTTAAGGAGATTACTTTTTATGCAAAGGAAATGGTAACATTTCTAGTAATGAAATCAGAATTATGTGTTGGAAAATCAGTGTGTTTACATTTTTTATAGGTGTTTAATTTTCAGGGTCACTATGCAAGAAAGATCACATTTTGGAAGCTAGAGGATGCTCTCGCCACATTTTAAAAAGCATATTTATTTTGTGTTTAGATAACTGGAGTGCTAAGGCCAAGAGGCGCAATACCACTGGAACTGGCCGTATGCGACACATGAAAGTTGTGTTCCGCAGATTCAGGTAAGTTTTCTGCACCTGATCTTAAAGAACTAATTTCAATTTGAATTAAGTAGTTCAGTTGGGAATCTTTAGATACTACAAAAATCTTGACCAACCAGTTCAGTGCATTTTTGCACTGCTTTCGTTTTACTAAATTGTTTAGACAAACCTGTAACAGATGCTTGGTCATGCTTCCATATTTTGTCGTGCATGTGCAGGCCTCTACCGTGGCCAATTTTAGAATTTAAACTCTGGACTTTATGATGATCGGCTTAACAATAGAGAATTGATTGATCATTTTTTTAAACCTTCGTTTAGTTTGCATATACACTTTTTCTTTTCTTTTTTCTTTCCACAGGAATGGATTCCGTGAGGGAACTGTACCCAAGCCCAGACGGGCAGCAGTAGCTGCATCCAGCTCCTCGTAATTCATGATCCCAATAAACATGTCAACAACTAACATACTTTGTGGTCTTGTTTCTTAATCGATCATATAGTGTGTACCATTAAAAGGTCACCTAAATTACTGGTATACCAATATATTATAATCAACAGTTGATTGTGGTTTTTGTGGCAACCACGAGTTTTAGCTAGTGATGTATCGAAGCATTTCACTTCATTTTTTTAACCTGCGTGTTGAATAAGTTGGGTTTGTGTGATGGTCACATGGTGATCACTTTGGTTTATGCAACATTATGTTGATTTTAAAATGTACTGAATCTGTTGCAATGGTCACTCGATATGACAAATACTGGTAATGGAAATATGGAAAGTAATTTCATTTCCATACTGTGTTTTCTGCACTATTGGGTGCAATTAAGGAAATTAATGTGGTAGTAAGTGTACAATTAATAGGTATAACCGCTCACTGGCAATTTTTTTTAATTATTATAACTGACCACGAATTAAAAAAATCCAATTTCAGTGTCTCAGAAATTGAGAATATTGTGAAATGGTTCTATATTGAAGACATTTGGTGCCGCTAATTAATTGGGTTTAATGCTGTTAATTTTTGTGAGACAAGTTGGTTCTTGTTAACCAACAGTATAGCAAAAAGCAGTATACTTTATTAAGACATTATGTAAACTTCAGTGTATTAAATGTATATGTAATCAATTTAGTAGTTTATTAAAAGTTCTAGAAGTATACTTTTAAGACTTCCTAGAATTTTTAAGTCGAATTGGAAGTTAACCCAAAAATCTTTGTGTACTATTTCTTTTGTACTAGTTTACCAAAGCTCCAGTCTCCCCTGGATGTGTGGGTTCCAATTTATGACAATAACCTTGGGCAAGTTTAATATCGACCTGGGTTCAGGAAGGCGTTTAACGTCTACCACTCGGGGAGCACTGTTATATTGTATTTGTATTTACAAATCTTACATAATCTACCATTACACTCATTATTGTGTTTTTCTCAAACTATAAAAGAGACAGATGTTTGGATGATGTCCTCCACACTGTCACCAATCACTCAGTTGATTTCGGTAGTGGTCTGGTTGCCTTACATATCAGGGATCTCTAGTCTGTGCCTCCCTCTAGTGCTCCTTTTAGGTAGGTTGTTCTTGTTAGTTTTGCTCGAGTCCTTTCCTGCACTGGACTCCCATCAGTGTCTCACTACCACTTATACAATATATAACTAGTTTCTATCTCTCTCTTTGTCGAATTGTACAAGCCAACCCGTCACCTCATCTCCTGCATCCAGAACTGTTTACACACAAATTTAATGAGTTTGTGCATTGCAGTGTTCCAGCAGGGGAGCAACACGTAGCACAAAAAATATTTTTGAAGCTTGATTGTTTCTCTGATATTTTTTTTTAAACTATCTCTTAAACAGTTTGGATAGTAACTAATATAAGAACAAACGCAGCACTTTGTTTGCTGGCTTGTAAGTGTAAGCATTAAATATGTACATGACATTACAGAAGCATTGACAACACACATTAAGACCGTCTTTTGTTCTGGAATTTATCAAGCACATTGATCTTTCTTCTAAACAGCCGCGAACAGTTTCTAAGCAAACGTGAGATACTGATACTGGTTTATAGCTTTGCGCCATTTTCAAATATACTTCGGCTTTTTTTCTCTCAGAGGTCCGATGGGAGCGTCTATTTCAGTCAGGCGCGTGCGCCGAAACTAGAAAACAGGCGCGCGCACGATGCTGGCGGCGCGTCTTTCTGCGCAGAAAAGGACCACCGGACATTATTTACGTTTTCTATTTACTGGTTTTGGAAATCGAAAATTAAAGGCAAACAAAAGAAGCCCCATTGCGAGAACTGAATCGAAAACAATGCGCACGAGAACTGGATGAACGCGCCTCTCCGTTATTCCCCGTTATTATTAGCGCGCGGAAGGATGAGATACTCGGACCCGACAGCTGGGCGCGATTTGCTGGGAAATCGATCTCTGTGCTTCATCTTCATCTGCGCTTTCGGGGTGGTCACGTTACTGCAGCAAATACTTTACGGCAAGAATTATATCAGGAGGTAAAACTAACAGGCTTTTTTTAAAAATTGTAACACGAAAGTGAGCATTACAATAACCTAAAATTATTTAGCAACAACATAGAATAAGAAATTGCTGTGTGATCTCACCGCCAATCGACATGTTTTAACGAACGCAGTGTTTTTCTTTATTGTTCATACGGTTTTCTGTTGGGAGGGAAAACAAATCCCAAGATCCATAACACCACCTCCCCAAATGCCATACACAGTCTCCACTGCCGACTGTCTATGCCGCGCGACGCTTTGGGTCTTTCAATTTTATGTTTCTTTAATTGGCTTTAATTTCTTTCTTTTGTTTTCTCTTTTTTTCTCAACCACAATCATACATCTTTTACATGAAACTGCATTGTGAAATCTTTATGACAGACATTTTAAGAGCAATTGCGTTTAAAAAAAACCTCCCAAATAAACCAAATGATCCATGATTACCAGTGGAGAGAAAAGGACTGTGGTGTAGCCTCAATTCTGCATCATAGCAGAGCTTCATGAAAACATACTGATTTTTTTTTTTAATCCTAATTAGGTTTTTCAATTTTGGAGGCCTTCGAACAGAAAAATATTTAAGCTTCTTGGACCAAGATAATTCATTCTTGATTGAGTTAACAAATCATTGGCTATGTGTCTTTGTGTGTCAAAATGGCGTCTTTCAGATGGTGGTCTCCTTGTGCATTATAGACTGTGAGACTGCAGATGCCCATATGCTACATTTAAAGCCACACCCTCTCCTCCTGTTCCCTCTTACTGCTTTGCACATGGTGCATTCATGACATCAGGTGTATGGCACTGCTGATGGCATGAATCCTGTTCTAATCTTTGTCTGGCTACATTGAGCCTGTGGAGAAGGAGAAGTGTGTAGGTGTGTGATGTCACTGATCTCATGAGTGTAGAATGAGTGTGATTCCATATAATTTATATATTGCTCCATTTTTGGTTTTCACTGACCAACATACTGGGTTATCATCAGATTGTCAAAAAGAGGCAGAGAACAATTCATTCTCAACAAAACGTGTGTGTGTGTGTGTGTTTATGTCTGAGAAATAATTCACTGCAAGTGAGAAACATTTTTCACTAGAATTTTAATAAATACCTTTAAACAAACAAACCCTGCAGTTGAACAAATTTGTCAACATTTTTTTCGCACCAGGTGTATTGTCTAAAAATAGAGCATCCGATTTAATCCCTATCCGGTCATCAAGTGAATCGCCAGTGAATGCATTAGTTTCTGATATTTTCAAGTATCTTTAATGGTGTGATTACGTCAGATGGACTATTTACTGTAACAATTTACTGACAATGAAATTTCCTTTCATTCATGAAAGTTATTTTAAAAACATACCGGTATTAAACTATTCAATGATGTGACTTAATGCACTTTTGTATGTCATTCTGGATAAAAGCGTCGGATCAAGCTGGAAATGCAAATTTACTGATTTCTAATGACCCAAAATAAACAGCAAATTTAGACAGTGAATCATAAACTAGAGAAGATCCGGGGTTCGATTTCCGGACAAGAAGTCTTTCTGTAAGAGGTTTTCATGTTTTCCAGTGTGGGTTTTCTCTGGGTACTCTGTTTTCCTATTATGGTCCAAAAACATTACATTAGGCTGGTTTGGTGATTCTAAATTGCCCAAATGAGGGAGTGTGACTGCAACGAACTAGTGACTGGTACAGGGTATGCCTCTGCCTTTTTTAACCAATATGTGATGGGATAGGCTCCAGCAAATTACAAATTAGGGAATAATCGAATTAAAAGATGAATGAATGAATCAAAAACAATCATTGATAAACCATTAAAAGTAAAATGTTGTGAACCATCTCACATAATCATAAAGAAATAACACATAATAAAACAAGTTACAGGAAAAGAAGATAAACTAATCTCTTCAGATATATTTTTACTATAAAACAGGTTTCAACATTTAACAATCACAAGACAAATTTTAAAGCTGTCAATTTGAATAAAACCTATCTATACACTTTTTATTTGTGCTCACACACCTAAATACAGATTAACTAAAGTGTACATACATTTATAATTATTCAGCATGTGTGTCGTGTTACAAATGTTTCATTTAAGAATCCACTTATAATGTTACATTTTAATAGATTAAAAAAGTTGGTTGACACATACTTCATGAGTTGGCTATGATTGGTTGATTAAAATTTTGATCCAGAATTAACAGAGAATATGAATCAAGGATCACATCCTACTCAGTAAAATCACCTCACTGTCAAGAATATATATTTTTTTATTTTAAAAATGCAGTGAAATGCAGGGCGGCGCAGTGGTTAGCATGGTCGTCTCACAACAAGAAGGTTTCAGGTTTGATTCACGGGCATCTTTATGTGCGGAGTTTGCATGTTCTCCGCGTGCTTGCGTGGGTTTCCTCCATCTGTACAAAAACATGTACATTAGGTTGATTTGTGATTCGAAATTGCCCATCGGAGTGTACCCCTGTCTCTTGCCCTGTGTGCGCTGGGATAGGTCTGCTCCAGCAGACCCCCATGACCCCAAATTAGGGATTAAGCGGGTAAGAAGGTAAATGAATGAATGAATGAATTAAATGCATTTTATATATATATATATATATATAATATTAACAAATTGAATTTGTTAATATATATATGAATGAATGAATGAACGAACGAACTTTAGTCTATGTATTAATTTGTTAATATATAGACTAAAGTTCGTTCATTCATTCATTCATCTTCTTACCCGCTTATTCCTGAATTCGGGGTTATGGGGGTCTGTTGCGCCTATCCCAGCACACATAGGGTGAAAGGCTGGGGGTACACTCTGGACGGATTGCCAGTCCATCACTAGGCATCACAGGGCATCATACACACATTCACTCCTATGGACAATTTCGAATCACCAATCGACCTAATCTGCATGTTTTTGGACTGTGGGAGGAAACCGACGAGGAGAACGGGGATAACATGCAAACTCTGCACAGAAAGATCACGGCGACCTTCTTGTTGTCAGGCGACTGTGCTATCCACTACGCCACCGCGCCGCCCTAGACTAAAGTTGAAGCCTGTATATCATCCATGGAAGGTTAAGTCTTCAAAGATGAAAATGAATTTATAACGTCTATATTTTGTAATAATAGTTTTACGTTTCGCTATAATATACTCCTGGCAGGTGTTTAAATCTGGCTCAATATATAATTTTTTCTAGACTCTGAGTTGCAGAAACATTGTTTTGGAGTCACATCATATAAACCTATATAATGCTGAAGGTTTGATTTTGAATGTTTGTCCAGTTTTTAATGCGGGGGGTTATGGTTGGTGTGATTCCCTCCTCCAATATCAATGCCTGAAACCATGAATATTATTGAGGTTGAACAGGAAAATCAATAAAGCCACTCTACTCCTCTCAAGCTGGAAATCATTTCACCAGTGTGGAGGTTATAAAAGAAGTGGTTGAGATTAAAATTCAATCCCAATTCTATTATAAACCAAAAGATAATTTAGACCAGCTTAGCCCTTTACATGACACTTAGGAGTAGGGCTTAGGGTTCATAATGGTGTTGGGTTTTATTCTGGGATAGAATGGAGTATATAAAACATATGGATTTTATAATTAGGCGTCCCAATACTTTTATTTGTGTAGTGTATTGATTTTTAATATAGTAAATGCAGTTAAAAGCACTAAGTGTTTCCTTCAAAATGAAAGTAATAGCAACATGAAAACTGAATGTGAACACAAAACAGATGAGGTAATGAGAAACCTTGGATGATTCTCCAAATCCATTCTGTGCTCATTAGTGTCTTAAGCACAATTGGCTATTGTTATTAAGTTATCTGCGGACCAAATTGTTTGATAAACAAATTGGAATCAAGTAAGTCAATGGCTAAAATGAAAATCTGAAGGATCAATAGCTTATTTTAATGCTGATGATAATATTCAAGAAAAAATGTATACATTTAGTTTTAATCAGTTGAACTTGAAACAAGTCCATAGCACTGATTTATCAATACAGAGTTTTGTTGAGCCTCGCATAAATCTTTCCTGGACACCAAGCATACTACTTTTACTCATTCATAGCGTGAACAAAATCTATTTTGGAAATAAAAAGGATCAATTTAGGGCACATTTTGATGCTATCTGATGAGAAGGTCATCTCACATGGTACATACCAGAAAGCAAACAATCCTAAAAGCTGGTGTTATTTCTGGGTAATAAAATTTACTTTTATATTCACGTGTGATCTGCTGGATGTCATTTTGAAATGTCTTTCACTCTTTTGAAATGCACCTTTAAACCTTAAATGCATTGACTCATTTTTTTACTAGCACGCAACAGTTTACCCGCCTCAAAGGAGAGGAGGTGGGCAACTGGAGCGGCCTCGTTAGTTACCCTGATGATGGAGGGATGAAGCAACCTGCCAGAATTGTGAGGAAAAGGTACAATGCAGCACCGAAATCACCCAACCCACAAAAAGAGAGAGAAAAAGAGAGATGTGTGAAAGTTCACAAACATGAATGCTAATGCATGCATGCTTGGAATTTAATTAACATAAAGGCTACAAAAGCTATTAAATAGATTTTGCTAATGCTTCAGCCAATCAGAGGTCAGGGAGCGATTTTGTCTTTATATGAGAGTTTTCTAAGGATTGGTCCAGGTAAAGGTGGAGGCAGACGGATGAAAGAGAGGGAATGAGAAAGAAAAGAGAACAAGAGAAGTCAGAAAGGCACTAAGGTGTCTGCCAAATACTGAATGTATCAATTAAACATTAATAGTTTTTACGTATTATTTTCCTCTCAGGTCAGAATGAATTTAACAGTCTCAAATGAATGAATTAATAATAAAATGCATTTCTTTAACCCATTAATATTAGATCTGAATATAGAAGAACTTGACCACTAACACAGCTGTAATTTTCTCTTAAAATAATAAGAAATTTAATTAATAAAGTTTTTAAGTCAAAATAAATAAAACCCGTTCATTCTGACCTGGAAAAAACACAAGGGTTAAATACATTTGTTAAAGTATGACGCTAACTCCAACACTGTCTGCATGTTGACAGATGTGTCCGTCAGAATTTTCAGCACTTGCAGAGCGTCGTAGTTAACTCTCCATGCCTAGCCAATATTCAGAAGAAAAAAAAAGAAAAAAGAAGGTAGGCCATTGACAATGATGGCATCTCCGATCAGCGTCTCTCTTTCTTGCCAAGTGCTCCCCCTATACTCCACCTCTTTGAGAATGTTTGTCCCCCTGTCCATTTGGTCAGAAAGGGGGTGCATTTGTTCATGGTTCCTTTACTGTGGTCTGCTTGTGCATGCTGTTTGAACCCCCTTCCCCTCTCTGGCCTTTTTTGACTTCTGACTCCATGTCCTGCATCACCCCATCCTAAAACTGGGTGTGCTCACCCTTTACCCCTTAGTATACTTTCTGTCTCCCATAATTCCTTACTGCTCATCTTCAGACCTGCACTAGTGTGTGGACCGCAAATGCAACGCACCTTCGTGTTGAGTGTGTATGTGTGTGCACTTCTGCCTTAAAATTCTTTCCGCATCGTCTTTGGACTTGTTCTTTAATTTTTCTTTTGTATCTCTATGAACAAATATTTGTCATACATTTGCAAACAATGTTGTGAGCGGAATACATCGACTCTTCCTGACTATCTAGTATGAACTTCTCTAGGCTACAGCACAGTCAAATGTTCATAATTTCACTCTATTCAGAGATGTATGGAACATTTTTTTTTGTGTGGTTGCCACAGTGTCATTCCCCCCCATTCTCTTTTGCATTGTCTTTTTACCCAACTTGTACACTAGCCTGTTCAATTTCATATTGCTCTTGTCTTGTCATCTAAGATCAACCATTTATGTTCACTTGAATTCATCGACCTATAATAATAAGAATGTTCCTATAAGGATATGTAATCAAATATCTCAAGTTGGATATATGTTAAACAGTTATGTTTTAGAACCGTAACAGAGCACTGCAAAACTTATTTGGATTATGAATTAGCTGTAATTAAATGAATTGTAACCTTGTACAAATGAGTTGATTGTAGTTCATTATTTAGTTACTTATTTACCTAAGTAAAACGTTAAGTGCAGAATTGAATGAATTTTATGAATTTGAATTTGTCATAGCAAACTCAGTGACATGCTATTTTGCTGTAGTACATGTAAAATTTTATTAGACCTGAAAAATGTATAGTAAGGCAATATATTTACTTTGTTACATTTATGAGGTAGATTTCTCTGGAAAAAATTTGGGACACTGTACAAATGGCGAATAAAAACAGAATGCAATGATGTGAAAGTTTCACATTTCAATATTTTATTCAGAATACAGATGACATATCAAATGTTTAAACTGAGAAAATGTGTAATTTTAAGAAAAGATTAAATTTAATGGCATCAACACATCTCAAAAAAGTTGGTACAAAGCCATGTGTGGAATCCCATCTTTTTATAAGAATTTTCTTTTTATAAGAATGCTGACCCATTCTTGTCTAATACAGGCTTTAAGTTGTTCAACTATTTTAGGTCTTCTTTGTCACATCTTCCTCTTTATGATGCGCCAAATGTTTTCTATGGGTGAATGATCTAGACTGTAGGTTGACCATTTCAGTATGCGGAGCTTCCTTCTACGCTGCCATGATGTTGTAATTGATGCAGAATGTGGTCTGGCATTGTCATGTTGGAAAATGCAAGGTCTTCCCTGAAAGAGACTACGTCTGAATGGGAGCATATGTTGTTCTAAAACTTGGACATACCTTTCAGCATTGATGGTGCCTTTCCAGCTGTGTAAGCTGCCTATACCACACCCCATTTCATCCAACCCCATACCATCAAAGATGATTCTGAACTGAGTGCTGATAGCAACTTAGGTTGTCCTTGTCCTCTTTAGTCCGGATGACATGGCATTCCAGTTTCCCAAAAAGACCTTTTAAATTTTCTGATTCGTCTGATCACAGAGCAGTTTTCCACAGTCCATTTTACATGAGCCTTGGCCCAAAGATAATGCCTGTACTTCTGGATAATGGTTAGATATGGCTTCTTTTTTGACCTATAGAGTTTTAGCAACACTATAGCCGACAACGGCGAATGGCACATTGGATTGTGTTCACTGACAATGTTTTCTGGACGTATTCCTGAGCCCATGTTGTGATTTCCATTACAGAAGCATTCCTGTATGTGATGCAGTGCCCGAAGATCGGGAATCCAGTATGGTCTTCCAGCATTGACCCTTACGCACAGAGATTGTTCCAGATTCTCTGAATCTTTGGATGATATTATGCGCTGTAGATGATGATGATGATGACTTCAAACTCTTTGCATTTTTCTCTTCTGATATTGCACCTATATTTTTCCCCGCAGCATTGCGGGAATTTGTGATCCTCTGCCCATCTTGACTTCTGAGAGACACTACCTCTTTTTATACAATCATGTTGCCAATTGACCTAATAAGTTGCAAATTGGTCCTCCAGCTGCTCTTATATGTACATTTAACTTTTCCGGCCTCTTATTGCTACCAGCTTTTTTGAAATGTTTAGCTCTCATGAAATGAGCCAATATTTGACATTTCAAAATGTCTCACTTTCAATATTTGATATTTTATCTATATTTTATTCTGAATAAAATATTGATATTTGAAACTTCCACTTAATTGCATTCTGTTTTTATTCACAGTTTGTACAGTGTGTTAACTTTTTGGAATCGGGTGCGTGGAACAATTAGTTTCCATAATTTTGGGTTTAATGTTTAGTCTTGTGACTGCAGTCATGTGAAGTATGTACATGAAAACCCTAAATTTTCAAAGCCCAATCAGAAAGTAACCGAAGGGAGGGAGTGGTTGCAGTAGAGACAGAAACACACATTTATATTGCAGATGTTTTATGTTCAATTCTGATTTTGTGACGATATCTGATCTTTCGTCCACCCGCCAAATAAACTTTTAAAACGGATATATAGCCGATATGAACAATTACATTAAAAATGGTAGTTTAAATGCTGTTATAATCACTGGATGCAATAGACAGTAGATCATATGCAATAGATTCATTAAGTAAAGCTGCTTTGAGTAAAAAGCAGTTGTAAAAAGCGCTATACAAATAAAATTGAATTGAATTAATTTTTTAATAGTTCCCACATTATATCTAAATATTACTATATTTCAAACATTGACTTATATCCCTACTTATATTTAATGTATTTGTGATTGTTAGCATTTGTTCTTCATTTTACCTTCATTTAATCAGATCCAAAGTAACTCACTAATTGACTAGTCTTATTACTCTTTACTACTTTCTTATTCAAGAAACTGTATACATGAAACATTTTTAATGTTTTTTCTTAGTTAAGTGTTTCTTTACCCACTTGTTCGTTCCATAATTATAGTCAGTTACCCATTTAACATGCTTTACTGCTCTGTATTTTTCACATTTGAAGTCCTTTTTATGTTTCATGTTTGGTCATGTATTTTCATTTCATAATCAAGGTGGACACACTTTTTGAATGTCTCTGCAATGTCCCTTTGTCTCCCCTCAACAACCAACCAACCAAGAATCCAGTTTTTGTGAATGTGAATCCAGTTTTTGTGAGTGTGCCTGAGTTGGAAATACGAAACCCAACAGACAGCTAAGGCTCCTGACAGCATCTTAATCACAAGACAATATTTAAGCAAATGTGTGTTTGTATGTGTGTGTGATTGAGAACAGTCTTTAGTGTTGTGTGGCTGCTGTATGACCGTGTGTATCCTATTAGGTATCTGGAGAGTTCGAATGGACCCCTCTTGTATAACACCACCACCTGCAGAGAGCTGCGACAAGAAATCACAGATGTCAAAGTGCTGTCCATGTGAGTCACGCATAAATTGAATTCCCACGTAGCTGCAGCCTGAGGGAATCATGTTTCAAGTAGAAAAAGTCAGCAAAGGACACTTATTTATAGGCTTGCTACTTGTGCACCACCCACTGTATTCTTATATAT
>JAOTRA010000016.1:170747-181764 GCA_026260255.1 Pseudolaguvia tuberculata | reverse complement strand
AGGAAGAGAGAGAGAGGACAGAAAAGAGAATAAGATGGTGGAAGCTGAAGGAGGAAGACTGTAGTGTGAGATTCAGGTAGGAGGTCAGTCAGGGCTCGGTTGTGGTGAAGAGATGTTGATTGATTGGGCAACGGCTGCAGAAGTGATAAGGGAGACAGCTAGGAACATACTTTGTGTGACATCTGAAAAGGGAAAGAAAGACAAAGAGACATGGTGGTGGAATGAGGAAATGCAGGAAAGTATAAGGAGAAAGAGGTTGGCGAAACACAATTTGGATCGGCAGAGAGATGAGAAAAGTAGGCAGCAGTATAAGGAGATGAGGCAGCAGGTGAAGAGGGAGGTGGCAAAAGCTAAGGAAAAGGCGTATGAGTAGTTGTATGAGAAGTTGGACACAAAGGAGTTAAAAGAGGATTTGTACCGGCTGGCCAGGCAGAGAGACGGAGATGGGAAGGATCCTCATACAATACCACAACTCCTCTCTCGGAACCCTAACATACGCTTTCTCCAGACCCACAAACACAAAACTCCTTCTGGCCTTCTCTATACTTCTCCATCAACATCCTCAAAGCAAAGATTGCATCTGTGGTACTCTTCTTTGGCATGAAACCATACTGTTGCTCACAGATGGGCACCTCTACCCTCAGCCTAGCTTTCACTACTCTTTCCCATAACTTCATGGTGTGACTCATCAACTTGATTTCCCTGTAGTTACTGCACATCTGCACATCTCCCTTATTCTTAAAATTGGTACCAGAACATTCCTTCTCCATTTCTCAGGCATCCTCTCACCTTCCAAAATTCTCTTAAACAATTTAGTCAGAAACTCCATCTCTCCTAAACATCTCCATACTTTTACTGGAATGTCATCTGGTCCAATCACCTTTCCACTCTTCATCCTCTTAATAGCTGCTCTCACTTTTGCCTTACTAATCCTATCCACTTCCTGCTCCACCATCTCCACATCATCCAACCTTCTCTCTCTCTCATTCTCCTCATTCAGCTGCTCAAAATACTCTCTCCACCTTCTCAACACACTCTCCTCACTAGCCAAAACATTTTCATCTGTATGCTTTATTGCTCTAACATGCAGTACATCCTTCCCATCTCTGTCTCTCTGCCTGGCCAGTTGGTAGAAATCCTTTTCTCTCTCCATAGTGTCCTACTCATACTTCTCATACAGCTCCTCATATGCCTTGTCCTTAGCTTTTGCTACCTCCCTCTTTACCTGCTGCCTCATCTCCTTATACTCCTGCCTACTTTTCTCATCTCTCTGCAGATCTAAATTCAGTTTCGCCTTTTTCCTTATACTTTCCTGCATTTCCTCATTCCACCACCACGTCTCTTTGTCTTCCTTTCCTTTTCTAGATGTCACTCCAAGTACGTTCCTAGCTGTCTCCCTTATCACTTCTGCAGTCATTGCCCAATCATTCAACTCTTCACCACCACCGAGCCCCTGACTAACCTCCTCTTCTTCCTAACCTCCAAAGCCATCTTACAGACAAACATCCGATGCTGTGTAGCTACACTATCCCCGTCAACCACCTTACTGTCCCCAATCTCTTTCAGGTTACCTCTCCCCAACCTCTCAGGTTAATCCTATGTTCTTCCTTCTTCTTAAGATATGTGCATCTCCATCCTTTTAGCAAAATCTTCCACCATCTTCCCTTCCACATTCCTCTCTTTAAAGCCATACCTACCCTTCACATCCTAATCACCTCTGTTCACCAACATGACCATTGAAGTCTGCTCCTATCACCAATCTTTCATGTCTAGCTACACTCTCTATCACTCCATCTCATTTACTCCAGAATTTTTGCTTTTCCTCCACCTCACAATCTACTTGTGGAGCATAAGCACTGATGATATTTATCATTACACCCAACTATCATCTTCCAACCTCACTTTCATTACCTTATCAGAAACTCTCTTCAACTCCACCACACTCTCAATTAACTCTTTCTTCAGGATTACACCTACACCATTTCTCTTTCTATCCACACCATGATAAAACAGTTTAAATCCACCACCAATGTTCCTGCCTTTCCACCTGGTCTCCTGAACACCCAACATATCCATCTTTCTTGTCCCCATGTCCATCATGTCAGCTAACTCTCTTCTTTTACCAGTCATGACCCTGAGTTTGAAAACAGTTGTTGAATGCTGAGTGAAACACATGTATTGATGTTAGAGGTACTTTGATAAAAGGTTTTTGTCATTCTCATAATCATCACTTTTCTCTTTTTTATGGAATATTGTTTAAAAATGTATATCAATTCGAAGAATATATTATTAGTATGTGTATGAGCTCAAGTAAAGCTATCCTTTGCTTAATGAATAATGAAAGGTTGAAGCCCATCCCCTCTCCTTCCCTTACATACTCTCTCTCTCATACTCTCTCTCTCTTCTTTTACGTCTCAATTTTCACTATCTCACCTCCCAAGTTGTAATATGTTTACATGCAATTATCAGGTGAAATTGTCAGGATAAGTATCATAAACACAGAATGTACAGAGAAACTAAAGCAGACACATACTGATGTAACCCAAAAATGTTTGTACTCTTTAATAGTTTAACAAAGTTTGGATTAATATCATCCTTTCGTCATTACATATGATAAAAATACAGACCTAATATGTTAGATATTTGGATATTAGAATACATAATGATGTCACTTAATATATGAATATTGATATGATAGAAGTATGTCTTAATTGTATAGCAAATAATTCGATGGTACAGAGTCATGTGACTCTGCCATTGCAGTAATTATTCAGGAGCTCCACATTACACTGCAAGACCTGTAACAAGTCCCGCATAGGCCCAGTTTCAGCTGCACCTTTGCACCTGGGGTCAGGCACCGTCATCCAACACCAGTGAAACAGACGAGGAAACACTCTTCACGCTGCTAGATAAATAAAAGATGCCGGCAAGAGTGAAAAAAGTCCGCGAAACTGATGAAAGGGATGACTTAACAGAGGAGAAGGAATCAAAGGTGAAAGGAAAGAGTGGGAACCCTGCCAGTCAAGATGCACCAAAGAGTCAAAAGAGAAGGAAAATATCTGAAAGCCCAACAGACAAAAAAAAGGAGAAGAGTGACAAAGTGCAGAAAAAGAAGTTGAAGACAGATGATAAAGTAAAGAAGAAAAAAAAAGGCGAGGAATACATCAAAGAGGATGCTAAGGCATTAGATGGAGAATATGACAGTAATGAGCAGAACAACAATGAGCCAGTCAAAAAGGAAAAGCAGAAAAAAGAGAAATCTCCAGCAGTGGAAAATGGTGAGGAGGTGAAAAAACTGAAAGAAAAAAAGAAGAAAAAGAAAAAAGAGGTAGACATTGAGGTGGTAGTAGGAGCTGAAAGGGAAGAAAAGGACGACATGGAAAAAAAAGGTAAAGATGTGAAAAAGAAAAAAAAGTCTGTGGAGGAGGCTGAGGAAAATGAGGATGTACAGGAAGAAGAAACGGAAGAGGAAGAGGAAAACAAAAAAAAGAAAAAGGATAAAAAGAAGAAAAAGGGTTCAGAAAGTGATGATGAAAAGAGAGGAAAGAAAGGGAAGAAAAAGAACAAGCAATTAGACTATTCTGAGCTCTACATGCAGGAAATTTTGAATTATCATACAGACGACTCGGATGACTATGAAGACGAATATTATAAGAAAAAAGGTATTAACACTTTCTTTTTTTTCATTTTCTCTTAAAACAAAAAAGTTTTTTTCCTACAGGAAATAGCCACCTATTACTACTTAAATATTATGGTTTCCATAGTTAAAAAAATCCTTTAATAACTATTCCAGTGACAAATAATTTGATAGTACAGTATACCAAAGCTCTTGTGTTGTCAACGTTGGTTATATAAATTATATATTATCTTGTTCAAAGGACACTGTTGGATTTGAACAGACTGACACCTCTCTCTGGGCTAAAACTCAAATTCTGGGCTCTACAATATTTGTATTGGCTTTAAAAAGAAATTTCTCAAACTGCATTTTACTGCTGAAAATTCAAACTCAAGCAGATTGGAATAACACCTCAAATCTTAGACTTAATCTATCAGAACAATAATGTTTACATTTTGAGGAGTTTTTCCAAGTACCATCTGTATAGTATGTTGGACTGGTCTTGTGTTGAAAATGTAATATTGCAAAAAAATATTAGGAGAGGACATATGATCTCTAAAGAACAAAGAATAAAATCAATTATAATAATTTCTGGCATTTATGGATAGGGGTATAGACACACATTTGATCTTTAATGAACTTATGACCTCAAATTGACACAGAAAAAAATTACATTCTCTTAACGCTAATATAATATAATTATTTTTTAATGTTCAACAATTAATACAGCACATTTTTTGCCAAATTTGCATTACCGATCTATAAAAGATGACTTTAGATATAAATGCAAATTTATATGTAAATGTAAGTTTTTAATTTTATAATTAACTGCTTCTTTGTCTAAAACTGTTTTGAATTAAGCCTCACACACATCTGTTCTTAACAAAGCTACAATGTTTAGATGTTCCTATGCCAAGACAGAATACCACAACAGAAAGGTGACTGAATTGTTCATTTGCATCGCTGCCTTGGTCTTTTACTTTTTGTCCTTACAGATTAACACTGAAGGCCTAAGCGCTCTCTTCTGTATTGCATCCAGCAGTGCAAACACTGGTCAGAGTAATTGTATTTCAATAGAGTGGAAAGTGATACTAAAACACACACACACACAACTTTTTTGTGTAGAATCTGTAAAGATACAATCAAACTGTAGAACTAGAGCATGTTAAAATATCATAAGTTATAATGCTTTATTCTAGCGGATGTGTGACAACCAGGCTTGCCTATATAAAACTACACCTTGATGGACTAAAGTTCATTCATTCATCTTCTTACCTGCTTATTCCCTAATTCGAGGTCATGGTGGTCTGCTGCGTCTATCCCAGCACACATAAGGTAAGAGGCAGGGGTACACCCTGGAAGAGTTGCCAGTCCATCTCAGGGCAACACATAGACAAACAACCATTCACACACACACATTCATGCCTATGGACAATTTAGAATCACCAATCAACCTAATATGCATGTTTTTGGACTGTAGGAGGAAAACTGAGTACCTGGATGAAACCCACGCAAGAGTGGGGAGAACATGCAAACTCCGCACAGAAAGATCCTTGGCCTGGGATTCGAACCCGGGTCTTTCTTGTCATGAGGCAATTGTGCTATCCACTACGCCACCCTAGTCTAAAGTTAAAATAGTAAAACTAGGACTTGCGGCAAGTCAGGAAAATAAAGAATTAACAATTATACTGAAATTCCTGTTTAGTATAAAACATTAAGTGTTTGAAAATATACATTGCATTTATTCCATTTAGCAGACACTCTTATTCAGAATGACTTACATTTGTGTTTGAGAGCAATTGAGATTTTTTTTTCGATGCTTGATGGTGCTGACAGTCCAATCTTCCAATTAGCAGTCCAATTACCGCACTGCTTCACGAGGCAAACTAAGTTGATTATCTCTCTTTATGTTTTTCTGTTTTTTAGTGTATGAGGTGGTGACAGTAACTGGTGATGTTAAAGCAGCAGGCACGGATGCCAATGTTTTTATCACCTTGTACGGAGACTATGGCATTACACCAAAGGTTCTCCTTGCAAGCAAGTAAGATCATCACTCTGTTGAGGAATTGGAGATCATGTAATATTACAATTTAATAGGATATTGTATCTGATTTGTTTCTGTTTTAAAAAATATTTATGCCTAAACTGCATTAGACTACAATACAATACAATAACCAGTCAATGTTAAACAACAACAAGAATAACAAAAATAATTTGCATTTTATCAAAGGTTTTACAATGAATACTAGGATGTATAGAAAACTATATGAATATACAAATTATGTTTTTGTGGGTAATTTTATTGTAATTTAACAAAAATCATTTCACATTGAATTATATAAATATTGTTTTGAATGTTCCGGAGAATTTGAGTGAAAATCCAAATCAGTAAAAGGGATAATTTTGTACATGATATAGTTTTTCTAAAATGTCAATCAAGCTGAGCAGGTTACTGTTGAATGTTTAATTCTGCCTTTCTTTTTTGTTTTCTCTCAGCACTGAAAGGAGGTATTACCTTATTTTCTAAAAAAAAAAGGCAGCTCAATATTAATGAAATAGCAACTTGGGTGCATTACCATGACCTCCCATTCCCCCCTCCCCCACACAGGCACGTGTGTGTATATATATATATTAGTAAATCAAATGACATCGTAATCTTATTCTCAATCAATGGGATAGGACAATTGATCCAGTTAAAAACACAACTAAATGCTAACATAAACTGCGTGTTTATGTGTGATAAATTCTACATAAAATTTTTGTGCATGCTATTAAAAGACTTTTGAAATGCTCCAAGCATTAATCAATAAATCAGAAAACTAACCAAAGATTGATTAATCTGAGCATGTTTCCTTGTTTAGATGTAAATATGTTGCATAATGACTAATAAAAATGATTTAGTGTAAATAATTCTGCAGGAACAAATCCAATATATGTAACTAGACTTTGATTGGAATAAATTTAAAGGTCAAAATGCAACATTTTGGAATGAAGATGAAATTTAGCAGAACTTTCTGTCTAAATTACATTGTTTCCAAAGTTTGCTAACTGTTGAATGCCAGTGTTGAATGTTGAGTGTGATAATCATAAATATGTATTTAGTATGTTTGTGTGAGGAAATATGTAAGAAATATAAAGGTGTTCTTTGAGGTGTTGTGCTTAACAATCTAATATACTGTGTCTGTAGTGTACATGTGATTATCATGGACAAGAACCCCAGTCCTACTAAGAATAGCAAAGAAAACCATTTATCTAACCGTTATACATTTTTAAAAGATGAATTTTTAACACACATTAAAGCTTTGCCATTTTTGCATAAAGCTTTATTGCTTTTCATAAGAGCTTAGAACTTTGCTCTGCTTACTGATAAACCATTTAAACTGTCAAAATCAGTTGTATTCATAATCGTCACGACAAGGAACCAGGAACGTGAAGTCAGACATGATAAATCCACCCAAACTGGTGGTTATAAATGAAAGTTTAATGCTCGCGTACGTAGATCCAAGACAACAAAGCACTCAGTAGATAGAAAGAGCGTGATAATCCTCAAATCAAACAGATACGAAAAACATGAATAACCATGAGGTCAGCAGAAAACAGGACAGTATCGGACATAACGGCTCCAGGAGTTCTACAGGACATCGGCAAAAACCTTAAAACAAAACATACACATAATGAACACAAGAAAGCATGAACAAAGGGAGGTTGGAGGGAGGGCCAGACCCAAGGCCCAGAGCTCCAATCTCTGGACCCGGGTAAAGCCGCAGGACACCAGAAGGTCTGGGACCTCCTCTGGCATGGTGAGGCCGTTTGTAACCTCCGCTGGCATGGTGAGGCAAACTGGGGCCTCTTCTGGCATGGTGAGGCTGTCTTCTGCCATAGTTAGGGCAGCTGTGACCTCCTTCAGCGTGAGGAAATCAAACACCTTGAGAAGCATACCCAAAACATATATCCTCACTGAGTCCGCCAAACCGACAACGCTGAGACTAACACTCTCCCCGTTTGGCGCCAAAATTCAATTCAATTCAATTTTATTTGTATAGCGCTTTTTACAATAGTTATTGCCTCAAAGCAGCTTTACAGAATGAATGATAAACAGATGAATGATGAATTTGTCCCTGATGAGCAAGCCGAGGCAACAGTGGCAAGGAAAAACTCCCTAGAGTGGCCTTGAGAGGAACCAGACTCAACAGGAACCCATCCTCATTTGGGTTGAACAGAAATTAATGTGTATGTTTACGTGAAAACAGTTCTGGTGGCAGGAAATGGGGTGACGTCCGAAGTCAATGCGGGAATGTGATGACCAAGCTGAGACATGATGCTCCCGATCCAACGCGGTGGGCCGGCACGTACACCTCGACAGAAGAGAGGGGGGGGGGGGTGTGACACCACACTTCTAGGCGGGGGAAAGTGTTTGGCACTCACACTGACAACACATATTTTAGTTCAAACAACTTGGAAAAATGCATGTTACTCCACTGATCTATTTTACTACTTTTTCAACATTTGTTTTATGATAATTTAAAACAATTAACTAAAGATTATTTTTGTTATTATGTGATTTTAAGCTAATTGGATTTCTTGTAACCAGTAATTACCAGTATACTACAGATAATAATAAAATCTTAGGAAGCCCATAGGAAATTTCTCTGTTTTGGTCAATGGTTAAAAAGAATATTAATTTACATGGAAAAGTTTTTAATTAACAATTTCATTTAAATTATGACTTTGCAAAGACCAATTGCAAGTCACCAAAAAGTCTTTTGTTTTTAATTTTTTTAACTAATTTTCACTTCACAATTCTCATCATAGGAGCAGGGTGGCTTTTGAAAAAAACAAATCTGATGTATTCCGGATTAAAACACACAATGTTGGGTTAATTAAAAAAATCAGGTAAACCAACACAAATACACAAACACACTTGATATCCACACATTGTGTCCAATAATTTGCTATTTTTAAGGATTGAACATGACAACACAGGAATGAATGCCAGGTGGTATCTGGATCGAGTTACATTGCTGGACATGAACAGGCCTCATCTTCGCCTTTTCTTTGCCTGTAACCGTTGGCTGGCCAGGGAAGTGGGGGATGGACTAACTGTGAGATACCTGCTGGGCAGTCTTAATCCTATGAACATCCCTAAACGTAAGGCACATTAAGACGTGCGGCACCATTGTGGTTCTAATTTGCAATTACAATGTTAATATTTAAAATTTGTAAAATAATCACAAATTGAAAGTTTTAGCAGTGCATAAAAAAGCCTGTGGTGAAAATTGTTGGAATAACTATAAAGTAGTGACAGTCATTTTCAGCTCACCTGCAGGAAGTGTGTACATGAACAATCATTCTTTCTGGCACTCATACATTGCCAGATCTTTCCTCAAACTCAGGCATTAGCTTTGGCAAGTACATTGCAGCAAGCTTAAGCTGGGTTTCTGGTTGAATTTTCCTCTGCAAGTCCAAGAGTAAACAGAGAACCATAAATAAACACCACCCACTAACCATATGCAGCAAAGTTATTCCTTGACAGGTTGGTCCTTGTAGTGCTGTTCAGACCCTCAGTAACAGTCCTCACTGAAATCAGCTAGATTGGCCAAGTCCTTGGTTTCATCTTCAACAGAGGTTATCTTACTGCTTGTTAATCCACTGTGAAAACAATTACCTAAACAAAAAAGTTTGCCTTCTGGTAACATGGTGAGAGAACCTCCTCTATACCAATACCTATTGTATCTACAACTACGCATCAACTTACAAATATTGATCAAGAAGTAGACTTTGCTAGTTTCAATGAAATTGCAGTGAAATCTAAATGATACAGCAGGTATGGAGGTATTTCCCTTATTTACAGTTTATAATCATCAGCGAATGGGGGAATGACCTGGGCATTCGAACGGACATTATATACACTTATACTTTATATACAATCTAATAATTGTCAGTTCATCTCAACATCTATAAATGGAAGTTAAAACTGTACTATGCAAAGCGCAAGCCATACATAAACACACATAAATGCTACTGGCTTTTATGGAGTCTGAACTCATCTGAAATGGACTGATGTGGAAAAGGGAGCTGTGGTATGAGGAGTCCACATTTGTAATGGTATTTGTAAACTCATTAAGCAGTTGTATAGAGGATATTAAATCTGAACATCTTACATACAACGGATTAATTGTGTGTGCCTGTGTCTTCCTGAATTGTAGAGAATAAGTACATTGTCAGCGTGTTTACAATGGATGTCAAAGGTAGTGGAACAGATGCAGATGTTTATCTGACTATCTTTGGAGAGCATGGAGATACAGGTATGTATATGTGAATGTATATGTGATAGACAATGGTTAAAGTGCTGATGAGAAGAGCACCAGAACCACCAAGCTGCCCTCAGGCAAGGCATTTAACAATCAGCTGTACATTGTTGTACATTAGTGTATTCATCACTTACAATATAAAAGTAACTTAAATGAGAGGGGGAAAGGAACACAAAGTATCGTTATATGCTGATGACCTTCTAGTTTATATTTCTAACCCCCCTACAATCAGTGCCAAATATCACGTCTATTTTAGATCAGTTTGGAAAATTTCAGGACATGATACATTTTTCTAAAAGTGTTACCCAATCAAACCAAAAACCCAAATGGAAACATTTTCATCTCTCCCATTTAAAATAGTAAACTCATTTAAATATCTAGGTGTTACCAAAATTAAATGTTTTTCAACACTTTTTAAAGAAAATATTATGAAGCAATATGAAAACACTAAACATGTTATGAAGTGGTCTAAGTGAAAATGAATATCTTGCCCAAATATTTATTTGTTTTTCAGTATATCCCAGTCTGTATAAATAAAATTTAAGAATCTGGACAGAATAATTAGTAAATATATTTGGAACAAAAAGAATCCTAGAATCAAGAAACTATATATTTGCAGAGAATTAAACTGAAGGGAGGCATGGGTCTACCTCAATTTCTAGTGTGTTATTGGGCGTGTGACATAAGAGCATTTTCATTTGGATTGCAGGAAGCGTCAATAGAATGGTGTGATAATGAAAATAAATCATGGTCACCTTCTTAGCCAGCTTTGATATATTCAGCTTTGTATAACCCCCTACTGTCCCATTAAACAATCCAGTGGTTTCTAATTCACTAAATTTGAAAACATAAGAAAACTGTTACTACCTCACCAGTCTAGGTTGGGAGGCCGTGACAAGAAAATAATAAATTGCAAGAATGTGTAAGTTACACATTTATTTCTGAAACTTAGAAAAGAAGCTTCAGTCTTCAGAGGGGGATCAAGGCCAGAATAACAAACAAAAATTAAGACCAAGAAGGAAACCCTGCTAAATTACCTATCAAAGAAATAACACTATGAAAGAAAATACACAAGTCCTTCCCTATCTCC
>JAOTRA010000016.1:141418-155928 GCA_026260255.1 Pseudolaguvia tuberculata | reverse complement strand
AAAAATTATATATATATATATATATATATATATGTGTATAAAAAGATGTACAGGATGAAAAATGTATGGATGTTTGCTGGTTATTTCAAGGTTGAAAGTGTCCAAGTGACTCTGTGCTGTACAGTCCTATGTTAGTGTGCAATGAGTGCAGTGAGTGAAAGTGTTAAAGTGGCTTGTGCTAGTCCAGTGTTTCCATTGGTGAGGAATGATGCAAAAAATGTGCGTCATTTATGTGTGCAAAATAAACCAAAGTTCCTGTGTTATGTTTCCGAATGACTTGCTAGAAGAAGCTCCTCCTCAGTCTCTCTGTGTTTGCCTTCAAGGAGAGGAAGCCATTGTTGGGATGGCTGAAGTCCTTTACAATCTTTCTGTCCCTAGTTCGGCATCGCTTGTTGTAGATGTCCTGTAAGACATGGAGCTCAGTGGGAATGTTACGTTCAGCTGAACACACCACAGGCTGGTCTATCCTGCACAGTGCTGTTCCCAAACCGGGAAGTGATGCTCCCCATGAAGACGCTCTTGATGGTGCAAGTGTAAAAAGTCCTTAGCACCTGAGACGGAAGTTTAAAGTACCTTAAGCTTTTCATGTGTTGTAGACGCTGCCGGACCATCTTAAACTGAGGTACCAGAAACTGTCGACTCTCTCCACTGGGGTCCAGTTGATCGTAATCGGTTGGTATGACCAATCCTGCTTTGTACTGAAGTCCACTATTAACGTCTTAGTTTTGCTGACGTTCAGGAATAGGTTGTTCTATTGGCACCATCTCTCTAGGTTTTTAATCTCCTGCAGGTAGGCCGTCTGATCATTGTTGGAGATCAGGCCCACCCAGTTGCTTATGAAACTTGATGATGGTGGTGGAGTTAGAAGTAGCCACATAGTTGTGTGTGTACAGCGAGTTCAGCAAGGGGCTCAAAACACAACCCTGAAAAGCTCCAGTGCTGATGGTGATGGAGGTAGTGATGTGTTGTATTTCATTATTCGTATGGCTTGTGGTCAGGAAGTTGAAGATCCACTGACACATGGGAGAACTAAATCCCAGGATCTCCAGCTTAGAAGTAAGTATGGAGGGAAATATGGTGTTAAACGCTGAGCTGTAGTCCACAAACAGCATTTTCACATAATTCCCTTTCCTGCAGTCCAGGTGGCTTGTTGTTGTGTGGAGGAGATGTGAAACCGCGTCCTCAGTAGAGCGGTTTTTACGGTATGCGAACTGAAGTGGATCCAGAGTGTCTGGTAGTGATGCAGTGAAGTCTCTGGCCAGTCTCTCAAAGCACTTCATCACTACAGATGTCAGGGCTACAGGGCGGTAGTTGTTGAGGTAGGTGGTCTGTGGTCTCTTCGGAACAGGAACTATTGTGGACTGTTTGAAGTATGAGGGGAATGCAGACTGTTCCAGAGAGAGGTTGAATATCTCTTTGAACACCGGTGCTAGCTGGTCAGCGCAGGCTTTCAGAATCCATCCTGAAATCTCGTCTGATCCTGCTGTCTTTCTGGTGTTCACTCTCCTGAAAGCTCTCCTTACATCATGCTCCATGATGGTGAATCGTGCATGCTGTTTGTGTCACTAGCTCCGCTATCGTTGTTAAGCTAGAAGCGTCCACATTCCCGTGTTTTATAGTCCGTATTAGTAATTGGTCTGTGCCACATGTTCCTAGAGCTGCAGTGTTGGAATTGCGACCCTAGTTTCCTGCTGTAGCACCTCTTTGCCTCCTTCACCAGTCTGCGCAAGCTGTACGATACAGCCTTAAACTCGTCCATGTTTCCAGTGGCGAGCCCCACTTTGTAGGTAGCGGAGAGGAATCTTAGTGCGTCGTGGATGGTTTTATCCACCCTCGGCTTCTGGTTGGGAAATGTCCTGATGGTGATTTTTTCCACAGTATCTTCTGCTAGTTTCCCTTTAAATCCCACAACCGCTTCCGTAAATATGCTGACATCATCAGAGCTGTGCCTGAACATGTCCCAGCCCACGTCATCCAAAGCGTCCTGCAGAGCGGCCACCGATTGGTCAGTCCAGCGTGCAACCTCCCTCTGCACCGGGGTTTCCTGTTTCAGCCATTGTTTGTAAACAGGAAAAAGAAAGATGGCGGCGTGGTCTGATTTTGCCCTGTAGCTGAAACGGTGGATGAGATTATGCCCTGTATATGTTCTTAAATGGCGTGTAGCAGTGATCCAGTGTCCTTTCTCCCCTGGTTGGGCAGATAATGTTCCCGGTGGTTTGTTTGGTAAAGCGTTAGTGCTTCGTGTAGAACTCATGTCGAAGTGTCCGTGTCTGCTTGAGGTGGAAAATAAACAGCACTAATGAAGACCGAGCTGAATTCCCGAGGGAGATAGAAAGGGCGACATTTGATGGTCGGAATTTCCAGATTCGGCATGCAGGAGCGTGAAAGAGGAACAATGCTCGCATTGTCGCACCAGTGGTTGTTCACCATCAGACACACCCCACCTCCCCAACTCAAGCATTCTGTCCATGCTGTGAACTTAGGAAAACTCGGATGGCTGGATGGCGTGGTCCGGCACCTCTGGGTTCAGCCATGTCTTGATGAAGCAGAGAAGGATGCAGTCCTCAATATTCCGCTGAAACTTAACCCTTGCCCTGATGTCATCAAGCTTGTTGTCCAGATAGTGGACAGTGGCCCCGGGGGGGGGGGGGGGGTACAACGACTTCACTGAGGATCTGGGGGTCTCTTGTGCTTATTGTGTATAAGTGCTGATCCATCACTTGTGCTGATTTTCTGACTGTTGGTGAAAATGATCTTAAAATAATTAAGAAACAGATTACAATTTGTGAAAATGCCATTTTACTTATGATGGACCAGTAAACTGTGTTATTTGAATTGTTCCTTGTTGACTTGATAAATGCTGTGCCCTCCCAAGACTCCCCTAACTGCATGTCACTTGTGTGTGTGTGTGTGTGTGGCACTGTGATAGATTGGCGATCTGTGCAGGGTATATCCTCCTTTGTGTGCTGGGATAAGTTTGTTATCTGTAATTGTGTATAGGATAGGTGAATTATTATTTAAAAATTTTACATTTGTATTGTTAAAAAAATGCAAAATTAAATAGTTCTGAATATTAGATTTAAAATATATTCTTTCTTTTTAAAACAAATTTTTTTTTCTCCAAATATTGTACATTTTTTCTCTTGTTCTGTAGGTAATCTATGAGGTAACCGTGGTAACAGGTGATGTCCAGCATGCTGGCACAGACACACAGATCTACATTACATTATTTGGAGTGTATGGCATGTCAGAAGAGATCCCACTGCCTAAATTAGAAGACAGGTATACACACACAGACACACATGCAAAATAGAAAAAATAGAATAGAAATGCTATGTCTATGCACTAAGAAAGAAGAGAAGGCTACGAGGTTTGTGTGTGTGGTCCCAGGTTTGAAAGATGTCAGACTGACACTTTTAATCTAGAGATTGAAGACATTGCTCCACTCCGGAAAATGCGAGTGCGCATTGATGGTTCTGGAAGCAGACCTGACTGGTTTCTTGATAAGGTGTGTCTGTGTACTATAATCTTAATTACAGATTTGTGACAAATTCAATTAATATTTCTACCCGTACATTAACGTGTCGAATTGTTTTTCCTGTGTGTGTGTGTGTGTGTGTGTCTAGATTGTTCTCCATAACCTTGAAACAGATGAGGTGGCATTGTTTGTGTATGAGGATTGGGTATCGCATACATATGGATCAAAACGCACACTCGTATGTGAAATGGCTGCAATTATTGATGATGAAGAAGTGGTACAATCCACAACCTACAGTATCACAGTTAAAACCAGTGACCTCACAGGTACACAGTTCTACCATCCCACTGCACTGTGCTGATAAAACAATCGTGGTAAATTGTAACTGTTTAGCTGGTAACTGTTACACTAAGAAAGGAAGTTTATTGGTCATTGGTTACATTATAGGTGCAGGGACAGATGCCAATGTATGGATGGTTGTTTTTGGTGAGAACGGAGACACAGGAACTCTTGCTTTGAAAGAAAGTGAGAACACCAACAAGTTTGAGCAAAGCCTGGCTGACACCTTTATATTTCCGGAAATGCTCAGCCTTGGAGAACTCTCCAAAGTACGAGTATGGCATGACAACACAGGTGAATGTTCTAACAAGTGCACAGTTAATTATAACAATTGAAATGAGGTGACAAAGCAGTATGTCAATCTACATTTTCAAAAACAAATGCAGTGTTTAACAAGCTTATTGGTAGTATGGTGGGGTGACAGTGGACTACAGTAGACAGTGCACTGCCTCTTGAGGTTGCAATTTTGCCTAATCAATCCACCTTCAAAATAACTATCAGCCTTAGATTTAATTAAATTCAAGTCAATTTTATTTGTCTAGTGTTTTTTTTTTTTTTTTACAATAGTTATTGTTTCAGAGCAGCCGTACATATTGAAAGAGATGATTGAAAAGTAGCAAAGGAAAAGTTACCTAGAGTGGGATTAGGAAGAACCATTGGAAGAATCAGAACAGAAATAATGACTGTGGGTGTACAGTGGTGTGAAAAAGTGTTGGCTTCCTTCCTGATTTCTAATCTTTTTGCATGTTTGTCAACTTTCAACATTATCAAACAACTTTAAATATTAGTCAAAGATAACATGAGTAAACACAAAACACAGTTTTTAAATGAAGGTTTTTATTATTAAGGGAAAACAAAATTGAAAACTACATGGCCCTGTGTGAGAAAGTGTTTGCCCCCTTAACCTAATAACTGGTTGCACCACCCTTAGCAGCAATCCAGCGTTTGCGATAACTTGCAGTGAGTCTGTTACAGCGCTGTGGAGGAATTTTGCTCCACTCATCTTTGCAGAAATGTTGTAATTCAGCCACATTGGTGGGTTTTTGAGCATGAACCGCTTTTTTAAGGTCATGCCACAGCATCTCAATAGAATTCAGGTCAGGACTTTGACTAGGCCACTCGAAAGTCTTAATTTTGTTTTACTTCAGCCATTCAGAGGTGTTGGCTGGTGTGTTTTGGATCATTCTCTTGCTGCAGAAACCAAGTTTCCTTCAGCTTGTGGTCACGAACAGATGGCCGGACATTCTCCTTCAGGAATTTTTGGTAGACAGCGGAATTCATGGTTCCATTTATCACAGCAAGTCTTCCAGTTCCTGAATCAGCAAAACAGTCCCAGGCCATCACACTACATTTTGGTCAGTCTGCCACTCCTGGGAAGATTCCACTGTTCCATGTTTGGCCATTTGTGGATAATGGCTCTCATTGTGGTTTGCTGGAGTCCCAAACTTGGCTTTATAACCTTATCCAGACTGATAGATCTCAATTACTTTCTCATTTGTTTCTGAATTTCTTTGTATCTTGGCATGCTGTCTAGATTTTGAGGATCTTCTGGTCTACTTCACTTTGTCAGGCAGGTCCTATTTCAGTGATTTCTTCATTGTAGACAGGTGTGGCAGTAATAAGACCTGAGTATGGCTACACAACTCCCAGAGAGTTGATTTCAACACTTTTTCAGAGTTTATATAGCTCTACACTTTCCGGAGTTAAAGTAACACTTTGAAAGTAGTTACAAATTTAACACTATTAGAGTTAATTTTTTTTACTCTAGAAAGTATTAAAATAACACTTAAAGGCATTCAAACGTAACTGTTTTAACTGAGTACAGTTACTTATACTCTGTTCTAAAAATATCTTAAACACTTAGAAAGGAACTGAAAACACAAATTAATTTATCAACTTGTTTATTTTTAATTCTCCCTAGCAGTACACTTTAAAGTTTCATTAAAACATAAAAGAAGGTATAACATACAAACCTTCACCTGTAAACAACTAATCTGATGCTAATAATTCAATTAATAATTCAAAAAAAAAATGTATTTACAAATATAGTCCTTAAATCCGCTACAACTTCCCATCGTTCTGCTGTTCGTTGTAGTTCACCTGGAACAGCATCTCCACATATCACTGTATCATTAACATATGATGTGCTGATACACAGTCTCCTCACAGAGACCCTGTAATCCTTCCCCTCCACAGTAAGCGGTGTTCTGTCCCCCAGTGGCAAATCAACCACACACTATTCTAATTAAAAAAAGAACTTAAATTACGGTACATTATAGCTTTGAGCTTATTTTTGCAGAATTCTACGTTTTAAAAAAGCTTATAAGCTTGATGTTACCTCTATGGAAAGAGGCATATTCTAAGGCCTTGATGCAAATTATTTGCATCGCGTGGTTATGGTTGGCACACAATCCAGTCACATTCAGTTTTATAGCACTTTACAATACAGGTTTTGTCAAATCAGCGTTATATTTATGTAAACGTTTAAAGTTAGGCAATATTTTGCGGCTCTGCAACCCCGGAATCAGCAAGCAAACAGCGACAATGGATAACTTTTTTTCACGGCCCCTATTTTGTTAACCGCACTACAATGGACATTTGCAAGAATCTATGTGGTTAAAACGATAATTGCCTGTTTTGATTGATTGTGATTTTACAAACAACTTTATCTTAACTTAACTTTTTTAATACCAACACTAACTGCACGTAATACCAACACAAACTGCACGTGGATAATGGCGGGATCTAGAAATTTCTCCAACTGAATTGTGTGGGCAGAGTAAAATTACAGCTCTCCGAGGAGTTAATTTACCACTCCCTCAATTAACTCCAACACCCAGTCTAATTTAAATCCAATAGGGTTAAAATTACACTTTTAACACCCATTAAGAGTTTTAACACTAAAATTTCAACTCTCCAATTTTTGCTGTGTAGAGAAATTGAACTCAGGTGTGATAAACCACAGTTATGTTTTAACAGGGGGGCAAACACTTTCTCACACAGGGTTATGTAGTTATAGTTTTTGTTGTCCCTTAATAATAAAAACCTTCATTTAAAAATGTTTACTCATGTTATCTTTGACTAATATTTAAATTTGATGATCTGTAACATTAATGTGTGACAAACATGCAGAAAGATTGGAAATCAGGAAGTGGGTCAACACTTTTCACACCACTGTATGTGTATGTGTTAATATTTTTCACCAGGCTACTGGTGATGGGGTGAGGTCCAAAGTTATAGGCTATATGACGACTAAGCAAAATACACATTGTCGAGAATGGACCAGCTGATCCAGCGTGGTGGAGTGGCATGTTAACCTTGACAGAAAGGGGGGGGGGTATATTATATTGTATATTATATATACAAAACTAACCTGAACGACCTAACTAAAAAGAGAGCCAGAGAGAGGCAGAGTCATGAAAGATCCCAGATATGTAAAGCCATCACCGAAAACTGTAAGGCTTGTCGACCCTTCTACCGATGTGGGGTTAAGATAACTTCTGTCTGTATGCCCTGGATACACAATTCTCTTGCAGATATCTGGGAAGCACTCAATAAAGACAGGAATCTGTTTCAATAGAGAACCAATGTTTATATGTGTAAGGCAAGCTTATATACAGGAAAAAAGACAGCCTTACACCCATTAGAGAGAATGAATAGTTTACTGTGTTTTCACTGTGTGGAATGGAAGTTCATTAAAACAGTGTGTGTGTGTATGTATGTGTATATGTGTGTATATGTGTGTATGTGTGTGTGTGTGTGTGTGTAAAATAAGAATAATCCCAACAAAAACGCAGCTGAGTGATTGGTGAGAGTGTGGATAACAGCATCCAAACACGCCAGATCACTTCAATACATCTATGATATCCCCCTGATCACACTCAAATGCCTGATTAAATAAATGGGTTGTTAGTCTACACTTAAATATTGAGACCTTGCCTGATTCTCTGACATATACTGGTAGTCTGTTCCATGACTTTGGGGCATTGTATGAAAACACACTGCCCCCCCTGCTTGCAATTTTATTTACATGCGGTACTGACAGACAGGCTGTATCCTTGAAGTCAGCATAGAAGAACATAGGGCACTACCAGCTCGCTAAAATACTGAGGTGCTGGACCATTTAGCGCTTTAAGGTAAATAATATTTTAAAATCCATACGGAATCTCCCCGTGAGCCAATGCAGTGTGAACAAAATTGGGGTGATGTGTTCATATCGCCTAGTCTTAGTAGTAGGACTGTCGATCAGAAAACTTATCTCTGACTACCTGCAGTCCCAGTAACAGAAACAGTGTCTTTTCTGAATTTATCAAGTTGCTTAACATCCAATCTCTGATATCCTTTACACATAATTTGATTTCATTTAGCTGACATTTCACATCCTGTTGAGTTACTATGTATGTCATCAGCGAAACAATCCGTAAACACGATGTAAGCTTTCATTAAGTCACCAAGGTGAAGCATGTATAACGAGAATAGTAGGAGACCCTACACAGAGTCCTTGGCAACACCATAATTAAGGCTAGAGTCACCATTTAAATCCACGAATTGATAGTGATCTGTTGAATAAGACTTGAGCCAGGCAAGGGCTGTCCCTTGCACACCTACTCTAATCTATTTAAAAGAACGCTATTGTGCTATGGTCTATGGCAGCAGTCCCTGACCTGTTTATCACCACGGGCCAGTCAACGCTTGACAGATTTACTGGGGGCGGGAGGTTGGTGCGTGCACGTGCAGTGTTTATATTGTGAATATAATAATAAAAGTGAATCAACTGTGATTCGTACGCAACTTTTTTTTAGCAGATTTTCTCATAATATTGCGCCAGCAAATAACATGAGTATAACGTATACCATAAACATAAATAGTCTCAAGTAACAAGGCTTCATTGCATCATTAGAGATATGGTCATTGCATATTATGCAGAGCGGGTTTGGTGTGTGGGAATCATCAATAAATCCATATTTCAAACCCGACACCTGTTGTTGTCTGTTAAAAGCTTTTTTTTTCTTGGAAGTCATGGACTCTTCTGTCTCTTCACTATTTCAAAATAAAATATTGTTTTATCGAATAAAATATCTGACTCGGATAACAAATAAAACTGAAATGATTAATTATTTCTTGTGCAGCCCAATACTAATTGATCTACAATTGATCTGGGGACCACTATTCTATGGTGTTAAAGACTGCATAAGGTTGAGGAGAACGAGCAGCGGCTAATAGTAGATCATTCATTTTCTTCTTACCCGCTTATTCCCGAATTCGGGGTTACTGGGGTCTGCTGCACCTATCTGCAGATAGAGACGCAGGGTTACACCCTGGACGGGTTGCCGGTCTATCTCAGAGTAACACATAGACAAACAACCATTCACACACACATTCACTCCTATGGACAATTTAGAATCACCAATACGCCTAATCTGCATGTTTTTGGGCTGTGGGAGGAAACCGGAGTACCAGGAGGAAACCCATGCAAGCGTGAGGAAAACATGCAAACTCCGCACAGAAAGATCCCCGGCCCAGGTTTCGAACCCGGGACCACCTTGTTGTGAGGCGACCGTGCTATCCACTTCGCCTCCACTTCGCCGCCACGCCGCCCTAATAGTAGATCATGTACCTTAACAAATGCCATCTCAGTGCTGTGGTGAGACCTAACCTTTGATTGATAAAATTCATGTATGGTAAGTTGGTGTAAATATGATCTATTAAGGCGGCGCGGTGGCGTAGTGGATAACATGAAGGTCCCGGGTTCGAATCCCGGGCTGGGATCTTTTTGTGCAGAATTTGTATGTTCTCTCCGTGCTTGCATGGGTTTCCTCCGGGTATTCCGGTTTCCTCCCATAATCCAAAAACATGCAGATTAGGTCGATTTGTGATTGTAGGAGTGAATGTGTATGTGAATGCACAGGTCGCCAGTCCATCACATGGCAACATGTAGACAAACAACCAGAGTGTACCCCCCACCTTTTGCCCTATGTGTGCTGGGATAGGCACAGCAGACCCCCGTGACCTCGAATTTGGGAATAAGCGGGTAAGAAGATGAATGAATGAATATAAACTTCTTTTTCTAAGATTTTAGAAGTAAAGGAGAGATTCGATATTGGCCTGTAGTTTGGAGCAGGTCCGGTTTCTTGGTCAACGGTTTAATAACTGCTAATTTAAATGGTACAACCTACACCAAAATTTTTTGTTGGCACCAGATCCAATAACGGGTTGATGATTTTGCAGTAGACATGAGAGAAATTAAATCATTCTTTTTTATAGGAGAAAAATTTTCTAAAAGAGTAATGAATTGTAGATTCTTGTTTGATACCCCTTCTACGTCACTAACCTTAACTAACGCACCATCCATGAGCGCCATTTTAATGATGGCCTGGATTATTGTTTCGCTGTTATAGTTGTATGTTCGCGTCTGGATCCTCGTCTTGTCAAAGAATATATTTCCACGTGCTTTTCCCGAGTTAAGTACTGTATCTTTAGGTCAGCATCGCTGTACGGTTCTGTTTTATTTTCATTTTGAGTATCGTGTTCAGATGGTACTTACCATTAATAACAGCGAAGTCTGGTTCCAGCCTGTGCTTAACCCATAACAACTCTGATCTGATAACAAGAGTTTATCTTCAGAACCTGTCAGAGGAACTAGCTTGGAAGTCTGAATTGTCTGACTAATGTTTGCAACTTTAAAGCTTTTCCTGAAGTCCTCACTGCTGCAGGCTGTAACTTCTGAGATGTCAGCGGTGTTCTAGTTCCTGGTTAGTTTAGCTACAGTGTAAAATAAGAATTTAGGATTATTATTATTTTCTACAAACCTGCTTCCAAAAAGTTGGGACACGTATAAATTGTGAATAGAAACAGAATGCAATGAAGTGAAGGTTTCAAATTTCAATATTTTATTCTGAATAAAATATAGATAACATATCAAATGTTGAAAGTGAGACATTTTGAAATGTCATGCCAAATTTTGGCTCATTTTGGATCTTATGAGAGCTACACCTTCCAAAAACGTTATGAGAGGTAGAGATAAGAGGCCGGAAAAGTTAAATGTAAGTGTAAATGTGAAAGAAGTTTTTCAGAGAAAAATTGCAGATGCCATACTGGATGCCTGTTATCTTTCGACCCTTAGACAGCACTGCATCACATACAGGAATGCAACTGTAATGGAAATCACAACATGGGCTCAGGAATACTCCAGAAAACATTGCCAGTGAACACAATCTACCATCTACACATCTCTTTCAGGGAAGATGTGACGAAGAAAAACTGAGACAGTTGAACAACTAGAAGTCCCTATTAGACGAATGGGACAACATTCCTATTCCTAAACTTGAGCAACTTGTCTCCTAAGTTCCCAGACTTTTGCAGACTATTATAAAAAGAAAATGGATACACAGTGGTAAACATGGCCTTGTGTCAACTTTTTTGAGATGTGATGATGCCATGAAAGTTAAAATCAACTTATTCTTCCATTGAAATTATAATTTTTTTCAGTTTTCTATGTTGTATTCTGAATAAAATATTGAAATTTGAAACATCCATGCTGTCTTAAATACTAGAATTTCCATTTCTGTTCTATTTTCCTGGCGCACTGTTTTAAAGACAGTATACGAGCATTAAACCGTGGAGCAAGCTTTTTATCTTTAACCAATTGTGTTTAAGCTGGGGCTGCGCTATCTAAGGTATTGATTCTAGGTATTGCCTGATTGAGTTCCATACCATCGAATCTTGACAAAAAACTCTGGGCGGTTATAGGCGTGAATGTACATTTAATGTAATAGCGTGGGGCTGCGTGTTCATTCTGACTAAGATAACAATGAAACAAGACAGTGACAACCAGATTATTTCACAATGTGCGAGACACACACACACACTTACGCTGAAGGATAATATTAAATTTAGTTTTGACCTGCTTTATGGGTGGCTCCTATAACACACCGATTAACTCACTGAGTTGAGTATAGACAAAAACACTATTCTCAGCAGGTTGCCTATATCTTCAAAATGAATATTAAAATCCCTAACAAGTAATGTTCTATCAAAAGAGACAACCGTGTTCAATTTGAAATCTATAAATTTACCACCCTGCCTCTCATGTGGAGATATCCTCTCTGTCTGATGAAGGCATAACAACCTGGAGCATAACATGCTCAAAACAGCAGTCTGTCTGTCTGTCTGTCTGTCTGTCCGTCTGCAAGCAAAGTGTATGCAAAAGTGTGAGGAATGCATCCAGTGATAAGTAACCGTTGGCCATGTTTAATGAAGCCAACTGGGCTCACATTCCCTGCCGCTGGTGACGTGTGTCTGCCAAGGCTGCTGAATCACACTTCTGTATGTAGATGACTGCAAACTTCTTGTCTGAAAGCTTTAAGAGTCTTACAGAGGATTCTTTAGAGGTGTAAAGAATTCCCTGTCACAGGTCACCAGCGACAGGGAATGTGAGCCGAGTTGGCTTCATTAAACATGGCCAACGGTTACTTATCACTGGGTGCGTTCCTCACACTTTTGCATACACTTTGCTTGCAGACAGACAGACAGACAGACAGACAGACAGACAGACAGACAGACAGACAGACAGACAGGCAGGCAGGCAGGCAGATAGATAGATAGATAGATAGATAGATAGATAGATAAGACTAGCAAATCATCCATGTGTAATGTAAGTTTATTTGTTACAGGGCTCGCACCAGGGTGGCATCTGGAATCTGTAGATATTTCTGATGAAACTTTGGGGAAAAAGTTTCGTTTTCGCTGTGACCGTTGGCTTGCAAAGAAGGAGGATGATGGGCAGATTATGAGAGAGTTGGCATGTGCTAACAATGACGTACTGGACTTTGATGAAAAAACAAGTAACACACTTAAAGATCACACCAATTCTATCCATATTACGGCAATGTTGTTTTGTTTAAAAAAAAATCACTGCATATGTTTTTACTAATGGAGTTACTGTAAATTTTGAATGACAACCAGAGGAGATGCTTAAGGACTAGTGGATTATTTGAGATAATATACAAGAAAAATCATACAGTGATATGTCTCAAGTGTAATAGACACACTAGCTCAGAGTGGCTTAGTCGCAGAGCCACAGTTACATTCACTTTCATTCCCACTAACCACCACATATATAGTGCTCCTTAAAGATGGAAATAACAGTATTATAAGCAAACAGCATTACTAGTGGCATTGACTTTTTCAGTTAGTAGTAATTAAACATTACAATGCCATTACCATTACTGACAATAATATGTGACGTTACTATAATTGAGCTCACTGAAGCGGTTTCAGAGTAGTTACTCAGCCATAGGACCTGCATGTTTTTTCTCTGGTATATGTGTGGGGTGAGGTGGGACACAACTGTTGATGATTGGTTTAGGTAAGAACAGAGTAGTGTGCATGTTCAAACAATCATGCACAATCTACACAAACTTCCTGGGCATTATACTGTATTTAGAGTGGTTACGGATACTATAAAAAAATAATTTATGAATTTATTTATTTATTCATTTTATTAATTTGGTAGAAATGTGGGCATAGTTTTAGCACTGTCGTCTCACAACAAGAAGGTCCTGGGTTCGATTACCAGGCCAGAGATCTTGTGTATGGAGTTTGCATGTTCTCCCTGCTCTGGCGTGGCTTTACGATGATTCTAAAATTGCCCATATGAGTGAATGCGTGCATGAGTTGCACACATAGATGTGCCCTGCGTTCGATTGGTGATCTGTTCAGGATGTACCCCTGCCTCTATGTACGCTGGGATAGGCTCCAGTAGACCCTTGTAAATAAGTAAGAAGATCAATGAAGGGTAGAAATGTTACTCAGGAATGCCTTACTATTGAAAAAATATTTAATTCTTGTTTTATTGACCTCTAAAACCTCACTTTTCTTTTAGAGTATGAGGTTGTCACAATAACTGCAGACATGGATGATGCAGACACAAAAGAGAATGCCTGGATCATTCTAGAGGGCAGACTGGGAAGATCTAAAGAACTCACAATGGAGAACTCTACCAAAAAGAAACGTTTTTTACAGTATGAATACATTTTTTGCTCAAGATTTTGGAAAATTACATACTATTTATTACTTACTAGAGATTAGCTTATGTTGTGTTTAAATGTGTATGTGAATGTTTGAAAATTTAATTCATGACTAATTAACAATCTGTAAAAAGGTGTGTCTGTGTGTGTTTACAGAGGCGCCATGGACCGGTTTGAGTTTTCCTGTAAGATACTTGGTGACATTGTTAGTATCTGCTTAGGCCATAGTCCCAAAGATGGGAAGAAAAGCAAATCAGAAGCCATTTGGAGGGTTGAGGAAGTTATTATAACAGAGAAGAACCTTGGAAACAGGTTGGTAATCTAAAGCTGAAGTTGAATTAGGGCAGTAAATAATATTGAGATGTAATATCTGGCATTTGCCACAATTATATTCTTATCTTGTAATACTTACATATATTTTTACATTACATTTACCGCATTTGGCATACAAACTTATCCAGAGCAATTTACATTTATCAATAGTTTACAATAAACAAGTTTCGGCAAGAGCGAAAAGGAAAGTTTATAGGACCGTAGTGAGGCCACCGATGTTGTACGGTTTAGAAACAGTGGCGTTGTCAAAAAGATAGGAGGCGGAGCTGGAGGTGGTAGAGTTGAAGATGCTGAGATTTTCATTGGGTGTGACAAGGATGGACAGGATTAGA
>JAOTRA010000016.1:95141-113212 GCA_026260255.1 Pseudolaguvia tuberculata | reverse complement strand
CAGAACCCGTAGAAACTCGAGTAAAGAATCTTCGGGAACGTCAAGACCAAAATAGGCTTTAAAGAAGGTCCTGACACTGTCGCCCTCTAGTGTATAATTTTGTAAGCGCACTTCAATTGACTGATCTATAAGTGCTCAAGAGAACAAATGCGATAATTGTGGCAATTTAATTCCCGTCATCCGTCTGCATCAAACGGTATCGTCACCATTGGGATAAAAAAATGGCCACAATGAACTGAGTCCTGCAGATAAACACCCCAAAGCCAATCAATCATTATTTGTAAAGCTGATTAATTCGTTTTTCTGGAGATGATGTAGTGGTTAAGTTTTTTTCCACTCTCAGTCCAAAAATATGCACATCCTAAATTTGTGTGGCCCCACAATGGACTGGTGACCTGTCCGGTGTGTACCACTGCCTTTTACCCTTTGTGCACTGGGATAGATCCTTGTGACCCTGAATTAGGGAATAATCAGCTTAGACGATGGACTGATGAATTGCCCCTCCCCTTCTGCCCCTCACCTACTATGTATTTGGGGGAGTAAGGAGTCGAATTTCAAGGAGTTTTTAGCAAAAGTGGGACAAAAAAAGATGAGAAAAATCAAGTTTAGAAACGTGTACATACATTTACACAATCATCGTTTGGTACTGCGTAGACAGTCGGAGCCACACACACAAACACACTCCTGAGCTATTTACAATGTACCTATATTTGGACTGTGGAGTACCCAGAGAAAACCCACAAGTGCTAAGAGAACAGGCAAACTCTTTTTTAGGTCAGAGGGGGTCCGATGTCGACGAGGGCGCAATTTCGTTTGGTGACGCACCTTAAATGGTCCCGAATTGTCATCCACACTTTGTGGGAGAGTTTCGATCGGGGGGGTGTTAATTTCGGTGGTCCTGGACGGCCGGTGTCCTGCTGAGTTTAGCTCCAACTCGACTCTTCCCACATGTGTAAGTTTTAAGTACAGTTAGTCAGACCTTGATTAGTTGGTTCAGGTGTGTTTAATTAGGGTTGGAGATAAACTCTGCAGGACACCGGACCTCCAGGACCGGAATGGTCCACCATTGCTTTAGGACAGTGTGGGAATTGGGACAGGGCCAATGATTCACTTAAACACAGAGACAGAAATGACACAAAGGGAAAAACTCCATTGTGTTGTGTGTGTGTGGTACATTTATCCGTTTATTCTACGTTTCAGCAGTGCGAACATTCTTTCAGCCTTTAGAGAAGAACAGAGCGAGACCAGGAGCGCTGATTATTCCAGAAAAGGAATGAAAAAGACTCTAAAGGAATTTTTTTTATATCGTTTCAACTGGTTTTGTATTTTTTTTTTCACGCTTTTTGTTTGTTTAGTGATTCTATAGATTATTCGTTTATCTTCTGAAACAAACACTTAAACACTCTCTGGTGGTGTGTGTGAACGGAGGGTGTGTTTACATGAAGTCATCGTTAATGCTCTTTGAACTGAAGTGACAGGGTTATTATCACTTCATTTAAACAAACACGCTTAATATGGATGAAACATGGAAACCGGACGGAAGAGTAGACGATAGAGGAGAGCAGGGAGGAAAATCATTTACAGCATTTTAAAATTAACTCTGAATTTTAGGTCTAAATATTTCAAACATGGAATTATAAAATAAAAAACCTTTACGAAATATAGTATCAGAGAGATGATCAGGACATGCCGATACCGTGTGCAAGGAAAACACACAAACCTAAGAGACATAAATCGGTGTGTGTGTGTGTGTGTGTGTGTGTGTGTGTGGTCTGTTCTGCTCTAAAGGACGCTAACTGTCGTAACTGCGGTCTGGACCCATGAACCCATGGCATGTTGCTAGGAAACGGTGACAGGCTGAAGGGCGGGACATGGTGTGGAACCGCCCTCTGAAGACTGTAATCCTGAAGTAGCCCCGCCCCCTCCTCCAGGCTCCTCCTCATTGTAGAGCCGCTTGATGCCATCGAAGTATTCATCCACATCCATCTGCTCCACCTTGCGCTTGGCTGAGGGCTTCCTGCGCAGCGGCAGAGCGGGCAGGACGGGGTGAAAGGGCATGCAAGGGTCGTGAAGGGTTTGCAGTGGGTGGCAGACGTACACAGTGTTGGGAGGAAGGGATGCCGTGTGTGTGGAGAGACAACGTGCCACCAGCTCTCGACAGCTGATCAGCTTGGAACTGTCGATCTGAGAAAAAATTAAAAGATCATAAAATTACAATTGCAACCTTTAGAATCGTTAAAATATCTAAATATATAATTCATTATTCATCTTAATTTTAAAAAATACTTCATCCAGTCTGTTAATTATTTTTCACACTGTTGCTTCAACTGACGGGATTCTTCAGTCTTTACTGCGTTATACTGCATTCAGTAAACCTTTACCTGAACTTTCCGCAGCAGGTCGGCAGCAAGAGCGAGCCAATCAGGACAGAGATTTTCTAGCTGCAGCGTGACGAGAGCAAGAGCTAGCATAGAGCCGCGCTCCAGCAGCAGTGCATTATGGGAAAGGCAGTGCAGCAGCTCCTGAGTGAGCAGAGCAAGGTGCTGCGAGCGATTCACACCTGATAACACGCCCAAACTGGCAGCCTTGCAGCTGAACACCATTGCATGGAACTAGAGACATAAAGAGATGCAGAATCATAAAGAACTTTTTTTTTTTTAAATCAGTTATGCGTAATGAGAGACACAATCTCCTGCACATAAATACACCATATTTCCAAACATTTGTGGTCACCTGACCATCAAATCTATATAAGGTTCCTCTGGTGGCCCACGGGTGGTCTAGTATGTTTGTTGTAAGTTGTATCATTACAGTATTCCTTCAGTGGAACTAAGAGATTCCAACACTGTTCCAGCATGACAATGCTGTGGGAAATGGTAGCCTAGTGGTTAAGGTGTTGAACTAACCACCAAGCAACCACTGTAAGCCCTTGAGCAAGGCCCTTAACCCACAATTGCTCGGTTGTAAAAAATAAATAAATAATTATTTCAAAAAAATTAAAAAAATAATTCAATCCAATCGCTCTGGATAAGATCGTCTGCCAAATGCCATACGGTAACTGTAACAATGACCCTGAGCACAAAAAAACAACAACCTGAAATCCATTATCACATGTTGGGTTATTATTGTGAAGAGTGACAAAAACACCAGTGTCCAACACTGAATTGGGATACAAACCCACCCCAGACCTGACTGACATGAAACCTTTGGCGTAATTTATGAGATTTACTAAAACTAGCAGTTTACACTAATCATCAGGGTTTAAACAAAGAGAGTTTAAACATAAGCTCTCTTTTGCCCCCCAGTGGCCACGATTGGAATTGAAGCAAATTAATAAACCAAATCAAGGAACGTATACTATGCAGAACGCATAAAACCAGGCTGACCCGAGTTTGAGTTTCCTATAAGAAGGAAAGTGATTTCTGTAACATGACTGTTGGTGCTGGATGAGCTTTAACTAATGAAAGCAGCTCTTCCGTCTTATATGCTGACACATGCTGAAAGTTAGTGGTCATAAATTTCCCTTTTTCTGATGTAAACATCACTGGAAGCTCTTCATATAAATCTATCTACCTGCCTGCTTTTATGCTTTGTGCTGGGGTCGGTTGCTCCGTTTACGGCCATTTTACAAGGACCGTCAGTGTATTTGTGAAACACTTACAATGTGCAGGAAATCAAGAGCAGTGGCTGTGTGCAGGTTCCAGCTGAGTTTATCCAGTACGATCCTCTCCATCCTCAATACCTCAGAAGGCGTACAGCCACAAGTACTGCTACTGATCAGCTCTCTGAGAGCAGGGACACGCTACACACACGCAGAGAGAGAGAGAGAGAGAGAGAGAGAGAGAGTTGGGTCAACTATAGTTACTGTAATTATCGAACAGAACTTATTGTTTGGTGGGCAAAATCTGAATAATTAGGGTAGTGGCTTTTTTAATAAATCACCTGATGCGTAAAGATTAAAGAGTAATTAAGTTTTATTCATGCCACACACTGTGGTACACTTACCACAGGGGTCAAATGCCAGCATAGTATGTTTAGTTTTTAATACTTTTGGATTAATTGCCCAGCCCCTTCTTAAGCCACAGTGCTGTGCTAAACTCTGGGGAAAGTCTTTAGGACAGAATACTTTGCAAAAGGGGTGTGGTCGTGAGCACTGGTGTGTAAAACAGAGGTGTAACGAGAGAAGGTAAGTTTACAGATCTGTTGCTGCTGCTAATTGTCCCAGAGCAGTTCAGAGATACATCGGAGCTTAAAAAGATCACCAGTTTACTGTCCTGGTTTAAAAAGGCACTGGTTAAACCTCTGCCAGGTTATATTCAACTCACCTCATCTTCTTCACTTGTCTTAGCTGCCAGAAAAAAACAGGCGATTGCAATGCAGCGCAGATACTTGGGACGAGCCTAAGGAAGAGAAAAACAGGGGAAAAGAGAGAGAGAGAGAGAGGTTACCGTCCTATTTATTGTAACTTATTTACAGACTAACAATTTTATTCATTTATACAGGTTGTTTTATGTTTATTTCTACACTACATTTAAATCCCCGATTTGCATGTTAATGAGCTCGCTGACAGGCTGGGCTGTGATCAAAAAGGGAAATCAGGAGGGTGATTAGCGCTCGCCAATCTTTAGGTGCAAACTACTCAACAGCAGTACATGAAATAGGCTAGACGAAAGCCCAACAAATATCTAACGTGCCAAATATCTGGAGCGGTCGACAGACTAATCATCGCATGGTGACAGGTGTCGCGCAGCGCTACCGCCAATGACAGAGAAAGTCGTAGGTTGAGGTCACCGGAAGAAAACCAGCAGCAGCATCCGCCACCATAATGGACCATCAAAAATGTGCGGATGGAACTGTGGCAGAAGCATGAATACGAAAGAGGTGGACAGATGCTCCTCAACAACCATCGGTAAAATAGGTCCCTTCATTCAGTAAGAACATGAGGAGATCGAGTACTGGGGTTTACAGTAGTGATACAGACTGATTTCTCTGAAGTTCATTGGGAAATATTTTAAAATGAACCTTAAATTAAATAGTAGGCCAAAATAAAAAAATAAAAAAAAACATTTACAGTATTTGGCAGACACTTTTATCCAAAGCGATTTACATTTCCTCTCTATTGTATTGACCAATTGGTGGTCAAGGGCACGACCACAGTGGCTGCTTGGTAAAGGTGGGAATCGAACTCTGGTCTTTCTGGTATCAGTCCAACACATTATTTACATCAAATCTACAAACCATTTCACAGAAATGTCATTAACATTATTTTTATTCCATAAAATATTCTGGAAAATCTTCTTCTTCTTCTTTTTCGGCTGCTCCCGTGTGGGGGGCGCCACAGCGGATCATTCTACTCCACACTACCCTGTCCGCTACATCTGCCTCTTTCACCCCAACTACCTGCAGATCTTCCTCAACTACATCCATAAACCTCCTCTTTGGTCTTCCCTCTTTTCCTCCTACCAGGACCTCCATCCTCAACATTCTTCTTATTCTTGAAAATAAGGACTCCATTCTGTGGTACGATTAGAGATATTTGGTCCGTTTCACCTTCATATAAATGAATTGAATCTCACCAGATTTTGTTTGGAAACGTTCACACTTGATCAAATGAACCAGACTGACAGTTGAACACATCGTAAAGCAATAAACCTGCCAAAAACATCTGAACATCTGGTTAAGGTTCATATGACTAACTACTGCTCACAATGACCTCATATAGACAACCTGGAGATACACCTGGAAGTATCACTTGAAGACCACGTCGGTGGCTTTGAACCGCCTTCGTGACCGTTAATCCTGCGCTAGGCTCTTTAATCTTTAACATCCAATGTTTAGTCAGAAAGAAATGTATACTACCAATGTTTTTGGTTTACCAGATTTAAAATAGATTTGTAAGAGAAAACAATCCAGCATAACAGGTCATTTTACTAGAGAAATAAAAATCACTCTTAAATACACAATAAAAAAAAAATAAGCAAGACCATGGAGACATTTTTAGTGGACTTTTAAGCACAATGAAAAGCGCACACACCAACACGTGCTGTGTGAACTGTCGGATACCAACACACTAACGAACGGATCTCCGGACTGGAATATTCTCCATCTTCAGTAACAGAATGAACCAGAGCACCACACTAAATGTGTTCCTATTCTTGTCCAATTTGAGATGCTTTTCCGTGTGTATTAGTACAGCGCTCTATTATCAGCCTCAGAAGTCATGCTGACGGCTGCGACAATCCATGAAGTGGCACGAACAAAAGATCAATGGTTAATTTATCCGTTAGTCATGCACACAGCTCAAAGACAATCCATGCTAGATCTTCCACTTTGAACTTTGACCCTTTAGTCCAGAAGTGCACTTGCAGTATTAAACGTAACCTATAAGTACAGTGTGCATACCTTAATGGTGGAGAGGAAGCGGTCGAGGACCGAGATGGCCAAACAGAGGGTCTCTGGATAAAGTTTCAGGCGCCGGTGCACATCAGTGAGCCACCGCACAGCCTCGTCACGCTGAGCAGGGGAGATATCTGTATCCTACAAGGTACAAATGAACGCATGATCATGAAGGGTAATATACACCCTTGACTCAGTCCCCGCGGGAAGTGCAGTAAGATTTAATCTTCAACAATTACAGCTGCACAGATTAAATACTAAACATTTAAAATCCTGCCGTCTGACTATTGTTCTAATTTGTCTACCAAGTTTGCATGTCACTTATTTTAAAGTATTGTTTTTAGCTGGGCTCCATTAGCACACCTGTACCAAAACTGTTAGGAGTACACTGTTTTAAAGTAGTATTAGTCCGCACACGGTTCCAGAATGACAATGGCCATGTTCTGGTTCTACTATCCTGTAGATCTTATTGTGCTGCACGTATTTACCTGATTGGCTGGTTTCTTAGGCACATAGCTTCGCCACAGATCGGCTTCCCTAGAAGCAGCCTTTTCCAGGAGAAAAGACAGCTTCTGGCCATCCGTGGGTTCGGCAAACTTCATCACGAACCCAGGAATAGCCTACCTCCCCACTGGATACGGCAACCTGGAATAAATGCATAAATAAAGTGCTATTGTGAACAAATAAAATAAATGGTCAGACCCGGGTAGAACCTTACTCTAGGGTGTGAGAAACATCCCTATTGTGCTGTTTGATAAGACATGAACGAGTAGCAGGCATTAAACACTCACCCGCATCCGAGTGACTTTTTCATTCATTCATTCATTTCATCTATCGTCTAACCCGCTTACTCCCTCATTCAGGGTCACTGGGGTCTGCTGGAGCCTACCCCAGCTCACAAAAAGCAAACGGCAGGGGTACACTCTGGACAGGTCGCCAGTCCAACGCAGGGCCACAAAGACAAAACCATTCACTCCTATGGGCAATTTAGAACCACCAATAGTCCTTCTTTAAAATGTTGTTGGACTGTGAGAGGAAACCAGGGCACCTGGAGGAAACTCACAATTGACTAAAGTTTAAGGGCCTTTCTAAAGGGCCCGTCTGTGGGATTTTAATGACATTGGTTAACAATACCAGCATCCAGGCTATTTTCATAGCGACTTCACATTTGTTAACACATGGTTTTGGGTTGTGAGAGGAAACCCGAATGTCCGGAGTAAACCCACGCAAGGACGTGGTGGTCCTGAGAACTGAAGTTATGAGCTTTCCATCTACAGTCCAACTCCCAACCCAATATACACACATCCAGTTCCTTTTGACTGGGGGAAAAGGCAGGGCTACACCCAGGACAGGTCACCAGTCTATCCCAGGGTCGCATACAGACAATCAATCATACTCATACTCATTGCTATGGGCAATTTAGAATCAGCAATCAAGCTAATCTGGGCTGTGGGAGGAAACCAGAGTACCTAAAGGAAAACCCACCCACACAAGCAAAACTTTATTCATCAGATTTCAGGGATTTACAGAGTAAAGATAACATACGGTTACCTGAACACAATAACCCACTGTATTGTCTTACAGTGTGTGTGTGTGTGTGTGTGTGTGTGTGTGTAAATGGTTTTTTAAAAAGTGTGTATATACTTACAGGCCTAAATGTAATTTTGGAAGCAGCGTTTCCATTAAAGTTTCTCATTGAAAAACCTTTAATACGACAGTAAACAGTTAATAAACTATTAAAGTTGGGGGGGGGTTCCACACTATAAAATAAAGTCTAATTCCATAGTGACGCAGAAATTCTTTTTTTTTTTTTGCACCGACGGACAAGGTCAAATCCCGTTTGCGAATATATGTACAACGGTCTCCTGTGGTAACCCGCTAAAACAAAGGATAGCATTAAGCTAACGCCGAACCGGAAACCGGGTCGATCAAATTCAAGCGTTTATATAAAATAAACGCGGTGTTACACCGAATATGTTCGGGTTAAACAAGCTAATTAACCTTGCTAACGATTTACTGGCTTTTAGTTCGTTAAAGAAATAAAGCAAATATTGTAACACCACTACGTTCATATATTTATAAACCTTTTTTTAATTTCATTTTTTTTAATCCATTACTGGATGTGTGAATTAACATTTAATATCAAATCCAAAGAACACAAATGTGGAGTCGTTACCTCCCCTGCAAGGCTGTGGGAAACGCAGTCCGATTTGGAGATCATTCGGCCCGTTAAACTGAGATAACGTTAAAAATGAGGTCGAATCGAGGCATGCCTACAATTCCGTCTTCACCTCCATCGTTCGAAATTAAATTAAAAAAGGGGGAATTGACAACATATAATAAAAAAGAAAACGATCGGAATATAGACAAACGCGTCTATACTTCCGAGGAGGGGACTGAAAAAGAAAGAGAACGCCCCGCCCACTTCTCACTACGTCTATAAACTGTGCAAATAGTCTAAAAGGCTTCAAACGGTTTGACTCAAGTACTAGAATTCGGTAATTCGTCTGTTTTAACATTTCCGTAATCCAATTAAATAGATAATAACTCCCGTGTAAGATTTAATTACCTATATGGCACTGGAACTACTTTCTTTGGCGAACGCATTTTGTCAGTTACGTAATGCGTCTGCACTCCGGTTCATCGCGGATAAGAAATAATAAAAACACGCATTATGATCAAAATAAATCATTGATACCGAGATTCCCACTATAAACTTTACTTTATAGAGGATTATAATCATAATTAGGAATATTTTTTACTATCAGACATTTTCTTAATCCATTTTTAATAGTTTTATCAGATGCGATGATAGTATATCAAAACGTTACTTTTCGGGACAAATTGTAAAATTTGAAAACGATCGACGGTCTAAAACCAGTAGGAGAATTAATACAATACTATTAAAAATTGTACATGTTTGCATATTTAATAAGTTGCACATTAGAACGGTAGAATTAAACAAAAACAACAGCTTTGCTGTAAAATAACTGCGTCTCCATCGCGCAATAAAACAAACCAATAGAAACCAAACAAGCTGTCGCAATGGTCACGTGAGAACGCAGCCAATCAGATCACTTTATTTTGGGCGGACTATTTGAACGCAGAAAATTTCAAAAACGTCATTGGTCCGTTATAACGTCAATACGCTGTCAGATGTTTTCCCAAATAATCATCTCGTTCACGCTAAAAACGTTACTCATAACGCCGTAAATACGATCAAAGAAATCGGACGAATTCTTAAATGTACCGTTATCGAGTGAGAGATAAATTTTATTCCTCTAAAACCCGTAAAACCCTCTGTACGTCTCGTACGTGAGGTTGGTGACGTCACACAGTGGGCGTGGAAACGGTCTACATCAACAAAAGAGAAAAAAAGACTGTGAAGAAAGCAGAAAGCCGAGGGGAGATCCGCTCTTAAGGAAAAATGGATTTCTAATATTTCAGGTAATAAAACATACTTTTATTTTTCTCTCTGTATATCTAAAATAAAAATATATTTCTACGCGAACGTACGTGATTATCGAACCTTATTGGTATTTTGTGTCAAATGTACGCCGAGTTCCTGTTCAGGACTTTTAAATCCGTCCTGTTATTTGGGTTTCATTTCCAGCAATAATTTAATAAATGCAGTCCATTAAAACTGCAGGTATTTATACGATGATTATTATTATTATTATTATTATTTTTAAACACGATTATTTCATTCTATTCAATTAGCAAAAAATAAAAACCCCGTTTGTGCGCTGAGCTTTTTTTTTAAGATTTAGATTAACTGATTATTTTCCATCAAAGCTTTAATAATAATAATAATAATAATAATAATAAATGAAATAAACTTACAACAAAAAGAAATCATTAAAGCCGAGGATATGGAGCTGGAGTGTGACCCCTCCCCCCAGCTGATGTTTTTCAGAAGGGAGAAAACCCCCTTTAGCCAAGCTACCGAGTGCGCTCTGTTTACAAACAGCTTAATCAGTAGCAACTATTCGCACGAGCTTAGTTGCTTTTTATTTCTTTATTCTTTTTACTACATTGAGATTTATTGCTCCTTTATTTCTGACGGTGGAAATGTGGGCCGCTGGTCTGGGCTTGGCCCACCTTCACCCTCCTCCACTGGTAGAACTCAACCTGGACTAGAACTAATCTTTGATTCTGTTTGTGTTTTTCTTTAATAAAAGCTTGTATTGAGAGAAGCGAGTGAAAAATGGAGGCCTTCAGGCTGATGAAGGAGCTGAAAGTGAATCTGGAACAGGAGAGTCAGTATCTGCCCAAGGAATCAGGACTGAAACTGATCGAGTCCAATTCCCAGGTAAAACCCCCCACCGACCGTCACTATTTCACTGGTACGACTCCAGTTATCATATGCGATGGAAGAATTGGGCGGGGTAAGGCTCTCGTTGAGTGAAGCGTAGAATCGAACCCTGGTGTCACTCCAACACCGTAACCCCTGAGCCACCAATTCCACACTGGGGTATAGTTGGATTGATGATGTGTAATAAATAAATTCTGATCAACATGGAAACATTTTATATACGAAAACCTGCTCTTTTACCCAGACTTACATTATTCCAGGGAATCGGGTTAGGGGCCTTACTCGGGGACCAGACCGTAGGAACTTTGTGATGCTCGTACCCGATCTTCACCTTCATTAAAATATTCTGCTCGTGTTTTTTTTTGTTTTTTTTTTTTTGCACCAGGGGAAGGGAATCTCTGCAAAATGCCGCAATGCCAAAGTGGAGGATCTCTGGAGTTTGACCAGTTTCTTCGGTTACAGCACACAGACCTTCGTCTTGGCCGTCAATCTGCTGGACAGATTTCTAGCCATGATGAAGGTAAAACCATATCCAGTATCATTTCACACGGCGCCCCCCTGAGTTCCATGCTGGATCATTTCATTGACTCAATCCATTGATTTAAACAGGTTCAGCCAAAACATCTGGCCTGCATCAGCCTCAGTTGCCTCCACATTGCTGCCAAAGTGGTGGAGGATCAACGCGACGTGTCGTCCACACACGAGCTGATCCGGATCAGTCAGGGGAAGTTCACCGTGTCCGACCTCGCACGGATGGAGACTATCATCTCAGAGAAACTCAACTTCCAATTCCACGCCATCACAGCCTTAACCTTCCTGCGGCTGTACCACGCCATTGTACTGTCGCACGCCTCCGACAGGTGAGGCAGTGGTTGCGCACACCGGGGGGGGGGGGACACAGAAAGTAGGTCAGTTCTAGCTCATGGTGCCGCCGTCAACAGGCTACCATATACCAAAGGGCACAGATAGCAAACAGGCTCGAGTTATGTGACGCATGTACTTTGAGATGACGGGACGTGACGAAGCATCGTTGTGTTTTCTTCTGCAGGAAAGAAGTTCTCAGTCTGGACAAGCTAGAAGCTCAGCTAAAAGCCTGCCTTTGCCGTATTGTTTTCTCCAAAGCAAAAGTAAGTATCAACTATTCAGTGAAGGCCAACAATTCTATTTATATTTATTCAATAATTACAGTCTTCATCTCTTTTTATTTATTTTTCTTTGCAGCCATCGGTGCTAGCGTTAACACTTCTAAAGCAGGAGATCGAGACCCTGCAGTCGGCGGAACTGTTTGACATCACCCTGTCTATCCAGAGACACTTACGGGTGAGATTATTACTAAACGGAGAAATACACAAGTCCATTGTGAGGCCAGTTCAATTGGTCTGGATATTCTTTGTGAGATGAATAAGAATTCCAAGCATGTTCGGTAGAAGCCCGATTCTACATGTTATGTAACCTCCACCGTGTGTATGCGCAGATCCCGCAGATGGAGCTACAGCTCTGGAGAGGTCTGGTGGCCCAATGTCTGACGCAGTACTCGTCGCCTACGTGCTCCAAACCCAACCACAGAAAGCTGGTGTGGATCGTATCCCGACGCACAGCCCAAAACCTGCACAGTAGCTACTGCAGTGCCCCGGAGCTGCCGACCATCCCGGAAGACGGCTGGAGTGAGAGGTACAAAGGGAACCTGCACACAATAGTGTTATTGCCGCCCCCCCCCCCCCCAAGACAAATAATGTAAGACAATGGGTCACCTTGTTGCTAGTCACTCTTTAAAAAAAAACAACAACTCTGCGCTTAATCCAAAACTTGATCAGGTTACAACATTTAAAAACACACACACACACACACACACACACACACGAGTAATGGAAACCTGACTGAAATCATTGGCAAACATACCAATAAACAAGAACCCAACCAAATTTTAGAGGAATGTCAGTCACACACACACACCCTGTTCAAAGATTCTAGTTTCACTTCTCTCTTACTGCATAACTTCCCAATCTTTGGCCAACACATTATACACACACACACACACACGTCACACTGGCATTCTTTTCTAATTATTACACACACCGTCTCCGTCACTGGGGTTCGGACCTGCCCGCGTTACACCATCCATCCGCCCAATATTAGTCATGGATAACTAACCAGTTTACCGTAGTAACCAGCTGTAGACAATAGAACCGGTTTCTTAACTGGTTTAAACTAGTTCTTCTCCAAGTACAGAGTAAACAGGACACACACACACACACACACACACACACACCCCACTTCCCCCCCAGTTTTCAAAACAGACAAATCTAAAGATCAATCAGAGCATATTGGTAGATTCTAAAGGCAGACAAACGTATGATGTCACAAGTTTACTGCTGTGACTAAGGCTGTGTGTGTGTGTGTGTGTGTGTGTGTGTGTGTGTGTGTGTGTGTGTGTGTGTGTTATGCAGTATCTCTGACGTATGTTACTCTGCCCTGTCTAGTGAGGACTGGAGTGAGGAGCTCAGTTCGGGGGAGGAATCGCTCAGCAGTTCATTAGGCAGCGACGCAGAGGGGCCGTACTTTCCTGCCCACTTTCAGAAGAAGTAGTTGAACGGTGGACAGGAAGTGACACGGCAACGGCGGCGGCAGCAGCAGCAATGACACCTATCCTGCGATACAAACCTCCAGATTTTGTAGTGATCCACAGTGCCTGGAATTCCACACAAGATATTACTTGCACATAGTATGGCCGGGTCTTACTACCTTTTTTTTTCCTTTTCTTCCTCTTCTTCAATCTACTATTCAGCTAATGTAGCTATTACTGATCAATAGTTTTCTTCTTGTAACGGTTTTAAGCGAAAAACAAAAAAAAAAATATTGCACAACACAGGCAGCTCAAAGTTTACAGCCTGCGTCTTTCTAAAGACGCCAACATCAAATCCAGTGTCTTAATAGCTGTTGGTGCCAGTTCAGTATTGCTCCATTCCAGGAAAACTATTGCACATCTGGAATAATGATGTGCAACAGAACTTAGTACTGTTGCATTGTGGGAGGTTTAGTTATCCCAGTACAAATGGTAGTTAGGGATATGTTTCAGGTTCCGAAGCTCTGAACACCTTCAAGCACCAGATAGTCAGGCTGTGTAGTGTGTGTGTGTGTGTGTGTTTAGGAGAGGTGGTGTTGTGATCATTAGACTTGCCAGGTTAGGTTAGTTTTAAATTGTGTGTGTGTGTGTGTGTGTATGAATCGAAACCACAGTAACCTTTGAATGTTTTCTTGTGTGAAGAAAAAAAAAATGTAAATTTGTATAATGTACAAAAAAAAAAAATGTATAAGTTGTAGATACTAACTTATTTATTATTTTTGTCATGCAATATAAAACTAAATATTTTTTAAATTCAATCCGAGTCTGGTTTTATTGATGTAAACACATGAAGCTGCCAAAACAGAATCCGAAGGTTGGAATAATTGGGAAAATAAAACGGTTCTGGTTTTACGCTGGATTGATTAGTTCAAACGTTTTGGTTTTATTTCTAATTTAATTTTATATTCACACAATTCCACTATTGTTTTTTTTTTTTTTATCGCCTTTTATACTAACATTCAATTCCGATTAACAATGAATGTATTTCATTCCTATGGAAAAATATTACACATCACTATGGGAGGAAAAGGTTTTTACCAAACCGCCAATGAAACCTGCCCGTGTTATTGCACAATCCTGCACTAAAGACTTGAATAAACAGTGAAAGTACGTGTCTACCAAAATGTTCCTATTAGGGAAATCAGCAAGCCATTACAACAATCCTCCTCATTATTATTCATGACGTCCGAACAGCTGACCTATGATGTCACAGTGCCTCTGGCGAGTCGCTCTGCACTGTAGAGAAGAGGAAGTGCCTCACCCAAATTTACGAGACATTAAGTTACACATCATCCGCTTACAATCTCATGCAGCCAGACAGTAAATCACATGGGCATCATGTTACCAAACACACTGTGTTACACACCTCCACGTCCTAGATACACACAACCCTCGGTTTGGCTGAAAGTACCACCAGACAGGAAGTCTCTGCTACACACAGTACTGGTGTTTACATGGAGCCGATGGAGCACAATCAGATCAAAAGCAGCGACGTGGAAACACATCAGATTGAAAATCGGATTAAGTTTGATTGGATTGTTGAATAGTTGAACGGGTTGCCACTAAAGCCTTTAACCCCCCCCCCCCCAAAAGGTTTACAGACACCTTACTAGCGCACCCATAACTGTGTCGTTCTCAAATGAAGACATTGAAGTAATTAAAGTTGATGTGGAAAAACACCCCGAGAGTTCCAACCTCAACCCCACTAACCCCCTGATATTCACCGGAATTCCGACTACACAGGCAAACTTTACAAATTCTACCGATTCCCCTTCAAACCGGGTGGAGAATAAAGCCGAATCATCTCCAGCATGGTGTTGAGGGGTTGGTACGGCGGTCCGGCGATTCTTTATTCTTTCATTTAATGATGGCTCAGTTGTGGGTTCTGAGAAAAGACTAGGTGTCCTTACGTTTCCGGCTATAAACCTTTGCTTATTGATTAACAGACGGTATAACCAAAGGAAGGACAAGTAGGAGCGGAAAAGTTTTCTCCACAGCAGTTAGTCCATCCTTTGTAAATATTTTTACTAACTAAATTGGATGGCTTTTATACCAAAAAAACATTGACGTTCTTATTAACCTTCCAAGTAAAACTATTGAAACATTTTTCAAAGATCAATGCTGGGACCGGTTTGATTCCAAAATAGACGTCGTATCCCTTATCAAAAATTAAGCTACAATTTGTATAATAAACCTTTTTTAATACATTCATTCATTCATCTTCTTACCCGCTTATTCCCGAATCACAGGGGTCTATCCCAGCACACATAGGGCGAGAGGTGGGGGTACACCCTGGACGGGTCTCCAGTCCATCTCGGGACCACACATAGACAAACAACCATTCACACACACATTCACTCCTATGGACAATTTACAATCACCCAACCACCTCATCTACATGTTTTTGGACTGTGGGAGGAAACCAGAGTACCGAGAGGAAACCCACGCCAGCGCAGGGAGAACATGCAAACTCCGCACAGAAAGATCCCAGCCCGGGATTCGAACCCGGGACCTTCTTGTTGTGCTATCCACTACGCCACCGCGCCGCCTTTTTTAATACAGTCGAGAGGATTGTTTATTGCTTTCGCCGTTTGTTTTACGTATGTTGGACGTGGTAATGCGCATTAGGTAAGGTAGTGAGCTGGGAATTGAATGGTTGCCAATCAGGGTACAATTCCCGATACCACCAAGCTGCCCGGTGGTATAAAACAATTTAGTGCCAAACTGTTTCCACCGAGCTTCCAGTTCATCCACTGGTGTACAGTAAAATCATTTATTCAATACAAACAAAACCTTTAATATAAATGCAAGAAAAGTACAATTTATTGCTCGAATCTACAATAATCGAACCAGCAACCAAAAGCAATATGCTGGGGGGAAAAAAAAAAAAAAAAAAAAAAAAAAAAAAAAAGGTTTGTTATTGCGACTCACAAATTCAGAATCCCATCCGAGACTTCTTTTTCTGAGGTTGGGAAGCCTGCGAAGAAATCCGCACCGATGGGCGAAAAGTAGAAGGTTGCGATCCGGTTACTAAAGTAACTGATGTGTCCTCATGGTTCTGGTCAAAAAGGGACTTAAGGTAGTCCTGCTGTTGCCTCTTCCTCAGTTTGGTCTGGTTGGGATTTGACTCCTTCAAATTGCTCAGCGAGGAAGGAAAAAGAGCAGAGTTACTCTTGGTTGAAGGACACGGACTTGGATGTTGTTGGAATTCCCTTGGAGTGGGTTCTAAAGAACCAAAGGTTCTTTCATCCTGCTGAGAGAGTTTTGTTTTTAGAGGACTTTCTAAAGAAGCCTGAACTGGTTCTATGATACCAGAGTTCTTAGATTGCATCTCCCAATCAGAACCGTCCCAACTAGCTGCTACACTCGAGTTAACGACGTTTTCTCCGTCCGAGCTCAGATACTGACTCGTGACCGTCGAACAGTCAGACAGCTCATCCTGGTAGCTGACAGATGAAGTGAAGCTTGAAGCGAGTGAGACTCGGTTTCTGGCTTTGGCTCTTTTTGTCTGTAGTCGCTTCCTTCTCAAGGCATTAATCTTGGTGTCCCGATTAAGACCAAGTTTTTCATCCCACCATTTATTCCAACCATCATTCCATAGGGCATTTACACGCTGACTGTAATCATCTATCCAGACATCAGTGTCCACCTGGTTTGGAACTGGGGTCACCTCTAGAGGAGGCAGGTACGTTGCTCTATGAACGAGAAGCGTCTTGGTTTTTGAGATCTCTGCTTGGTCTTTTTTTAGTCTCTTAAACTTGTCCTCCTCAAGTTTGTCTCTTCGTCGTTTGTTAAAGTGGATCATAGTGCTGGTCTTTATTTTCCTGAAGTTCAAGCTAATTGCTTCTCCTTCAGCATCAGTCAAAAGGGTTTCCAGCCATTTTTTCCAGATTAGTTTCAAATTGTGGCTAGCAATAGTGGGTATAGTCGGCCTCAGGAAATGGCCACAGTTACTGTTGGCAGAATGCACAGATGACTCCAGGACAAGACCGCCATCGGACCTACTCCTGGAAATTGCAACCTGCTCCTCATTTGAACTATAAGATCCATGCTCGCTGTGAGGTTCCACTGGGCTAAGCATACGCTGATGTTTCTCCATCTCATCCTCCAAAGAAACTGGTGGTTGGAATGAAGAGTGTGATGCTGGTTCTACGGAGTCTGATGGAAGAGACTCGGTCGGGTTAAAATGTCTCAAAATCTGGTAGAAAATGTCTCCGGCTTCTGTGAGCTGCAGCACACAAAGGAAGCCATTGTTCTGTGTTGCAGTTAGACCTAAAAAAATATATATATAGATACACACAAATGGAATTAGATAAGAAATAAATATTTAAGAACGCTTCATCCTTGCACTGCCCTCTGTTGGTGTGTCTTGAAATTTTATGATACCCCCTTTTTAATGACTATGCATCAGATAGATATATAATAATTAAATAAACAGCCAGTAGTTAATTATGAGCCAATAATTGATGGATGTTTGATTAAAAGGAAACGTCCTCGATGGCGCAGGTCCGAGTGCAATTTCAGCGACGTTATTTCTACTTTAAGGGGCGGCGCGGTGGCGTAGTGGATAGCACAGTCGCCTCACAACAAGAAGGTCTCGGTTTCGAATCCCGGGCAGGTATCTTTGTGTGGAGTTTGCATGTTCTGCCCGCGATAGCGTAGGTTTCCTCCGGGTGCTCCGGTTTCCTCCCACAGTCCAAAAACATGTAGATGAGGTGGATGGGTGATTGTAAATTG
>JAOTRA010000016.1:21720-37553 GCA_026260255.1 Pseudolaguvia tuberculata | reverse complement strand
AAAAAAAAAAAAAAAAAAAAAAGAGACCAAATGTAAGTCGCTCTGGATAAGAGCGTCTGCCAAATGCCAAACTGTAAAATTGAGGATGTTATGAAAAATATCATCAGTGCTTATGTGCCACGATAGGGTGTGAGATGGAGGAAAAGATAGATAAAAATTGATAGAGTGTAGCTAGGCATGAAAGATTTGAGAAGAATCTGGAGAGGTGGAGGTACTCGCTGGATAGAAGGAGAATGAAAGTCAGTAGGAGTAAGACATAGTACATGTGTATGAATAAGAGAGAAGAAAGAAGGTTGCAGGGAGAAGAGGTGGTGAAGGTGGAGGAGTTTAAGTACATGGGGTCAACAGTGGAAAGTAATGGAGAGTGTATTAGAGAATTGAAGAAAAAAGTTCATACAGGGTGGTGTGGGTGGAGAAGAGTATCACCACACTCAAGAGTATCACCACACTCTCAATATATAGTGATTTGTGATCGGCAAGTCTCTGCAAGAGTAAAAGGGAAAGTTTATAGGACTGTAGTCAGACCTACAATGTTGTACAATTTAGAGACTGTGACGTTATCAAAAAGGCAGGAGACGGAGTTGATGTTGAGATTTTCATTGGGACTGATGAGGATGGACAGGATTATAAATGAGTTTATTAGAGGGGCGATGTATGTAGGACGTTTTAGAGAGAAACTGAGAGAGGCTAGGTTAAGATCATTTGGACATGTGCAGAGGAGGGACATACAATATATTAGGAAAAGAGGAAGACCAAAAAAGATGTTTATGCATGTGTTGAGGGAAGATTTGCAGGTAGTTGGGATGAAAGAGGCAGAAGACAAGGTATTGTGGAGAAGAGCAATCCACTGTGGCTACCCCTAATGGGAGCAGCCAAAAGGCCTTAATGTAATTATTCAATAAATATTTGAATATAACTCACTAGTTCATTTCTTTCATTCACTAGAAGTGCATTACGGTCCTCCAGCTTTCGAATAGTGGAGTTTAGTTCAGCAACACGTCTTTGACTCCTCCTCATTTCCTAAGCATATTAGACAGAAAACACAGTTAAACAACTAAAATACTGTTCAATGTATTAACACACTATTCTACAATTTGAAACTGTAAAGCTGCTTTGACACACTCAATTATTAAATCTGTATTAACAAAGACTTGAAATATTAGGTGTGGATTAATATTGTGTTTACATAAACAATTACAAATCCAGATTTCAATGAAGTTGGAACATTGTGTAAAACAAATAGAAACAAAATACAATGACCTAAAATAGGTGATGCCTGAGGCCATAGGTCTGCTGCCTAATATTATTAATTCATCATTGTCATTAAAATATATCTCCAAACCCTTTAAAGTGGCTGTCATTAAGGGGAAAGGAAAGGGATTCAATATTGTCACATGATTGTACAGAATACAACATATAGTGAATTGTTTTCTTCGCTTTCATCTTAAGTAAGAGTGCAGGGTCAGCTATTGTACAGCGACCCTGGAACAATAAGGGTTAAGGATCTTGCTCAAGGACCCAACAGTGGCAGAGGTGGGGCTAGAACCCAGGTCTTTCTGGTCTGCTGATCAACAACCGGCACCTTAATCATTGAGCCACCACTGACCCATTTCTATCTAAGAGTATCTGCATGGAGTTTTGGTTAGTAAGGGACTCTAAATTTACAAATATTGTCTTATTGAGTAACACTATCCTCCAGTACAGGGTAATGCGGACGCTTCTCTGGCAGATATGTTAAATACCTTTTATGCTCGTTTCGAGGCTGCAGCTAGCGGTGCAAGCAGCACAAACAGCATACACGCTGAGAGCCGTGCACAGTCTCAGAGCATGAAGTGAGTAGGTCATTCAGGCGAGTGAAAACCAAGAAAACAGCAGGACCAGATGGCATCACAGGTCGAGTTCTGAAAGCCTGCGCTGACCAGCTCGCACTGAGATATTCAACCTCTCCCCGGAGCAGTCTCTAGTCCCCGCATGCATCAAGCTCCACTATTGTTCCTGTCCGAAAGAAACCCCAGCCCGTCTGCCTAAACGACTACCGCCCGGTAGCCCTGGCATCAGTTGTGCTTTGAAAGACTGGTTAGAGATTTCATCACTGCAACACTACCAGACACACTGGATCCACTTTAATTTGCATATAGACAACACCGATTCACACAACAATGAGCCACCTAGACTGCAAAAAAGAGAATTATGCAAGAATGTAATGCAATGATGACTACAATTCAGCATTCAACACTATAATTCCCTCTACAACTCTCCTGGGACTCAGGCCCATGCCTGTGTCACTGGATCTCCTGCCAGAAAGCTTCCTGACAGACAGACCAGATGCAGTATAGATGGGGAAAAAATACGTCATCCTCCATTACCCTACTGTACTCACTGTACATATATGACTGTGTGGCCACAGCTAATTTCACCACCATCATTAAGTCTGATGACAGCACTGTTGGGGTGGGCCTGACCTCCAACAACGATGAGACTACATACGTACAGGACATTGAAAACTTGGAGAGATGGTGCTAGTAGAACCCTCCTGAATGTCAGCAAGATTAAGTAGATAATAGTGGACTACAACTGCAACAAAAGTCACTCAACACTTTCAATCTCCCACATGAAGCACATGGACACTTAAGTAACCCTTTGTCCCACACAGACATCTCTTTTGTTTTTTGTTTTTTGCAGTTTTTTCTCATGTATATAATTTGTACTTTTTCTACTCCTTTCGATTGCTCCCGGTAGGGGTCACCACAGAGGATCGCTTTTCTCCACACTAGCCTGTCCTCTACATCTACCTCTTTCACCACAACTATCTGCATATTTACCTCCCCATATCCATAAACCTCCTCTTTGGCATTCCTCTTTTCCTTCTGCCCAGCACCTCCATCCTAAGAATTCTTGTACCACTTTACTGCATGTCCCTCCTCTGCACATGTCCAGACCATCTCAATCTAGCCTCCCTCACCTTGTCTCCAAAACATCATACATGCACAGTCTCTCTAATAAAGTCATTTTTATTACTGTCCATCCTTGTCAGTTCCAATGAAAATTTCAACATCCTCAACTGTTTTTTTGACACACAACTGTCTCTAAACCGTACAACATTGCAGGTCTTACTACATTCATATAAGCTTTCCCTTTTACTCTTGCAGAGACTTGTAGATCACAAATCACTCCCGCCACTCTTCTCCACACACTCCATCCAGTCTGAACTCTTTTCTTCACTTCTATAACACTACTTCTATAATACTTTCCAATGTTGACCCCAGATACTTAAACTCCTCCACCCTCACCACCTCTTCACCGTGCAACCTCACCACTCCACTGCCTTCCCTCTCGTTCACACACATGTACTCTGTTTTACTTTTACTAAATTTAATTCCACTTCTCTCCAGGGTGAACATCCACCTCTCCAGGTTCTTCTCAACTTGCTCCCTACTCTCACCCCAAATCACAATATCATAAGCAAACATCATTGTCCATGGAGACTTCTGTCTGACCTCATCCGTCAACCTGTCCATCACTACTGAAACAAGAAAAGGCTCAGAGACGATCATTGATGCAATTGCACCTTCACTTTGAACCAGTCCGGCAGTCATACCGCACACTTCTCTGCTGTCACACTATCCTCATACATGTCCTGCACCACATGCTTCTATGCTACACTTGACTTCCCCATACAATACCACAACTCCTCTCTTGGAACCCTCTCAGACACTTTCTCCAGATCCGCAGAGACACAATGCAACTCCTTCTGACCTTCTCTATACTTCATCAACATGCTCAAAGAAAAAATTGCATTTGTAGTACTCTTCCTTGGCATGAAACCATACGGTTGCTCACAGATGGGCACCTCTACCCTCAGCCTGGATTCCACTACTCTTTCCCATAACTTCATGGTGTGACTGAACTTTATTCTCTTGTAGTTACTGCATGCCTTATTCTTAAAAATCAGTACCAGAGCACGCCTTCTCCATTCCTCAGGCATCCTCTCGCCTTCCAAAATCCTGTTAAACAATTTAGTCAGAAACTCCACTACCATCTCTCCTAAACATCTCCACGCTTGTACTGGAATCTCATCTGGTCCAATTGCCTTTCCACTTTTTAATAGTTCCGCCTTACTCTCACTTCCACTTACTGCTCCTCCATGTCCACATCATCCAACCTTCTGTCGCTCATTTTCCTCATTCATCAGCTGCTCAAAATACTCTCTCTACCTCAACACGCTCTCCTCACTAGGCAACACATTTCCATCTGTATCCTTTACCGATCTAATTTGCAGTACATCCTTCCCAGTTCTTTCTCTCTGCCTGGTCAACTAATGCAAATCCTTTTCTCCCTCCTTGGTGTCCAACTTTTCATACAGCTTCTCATACTCCATTTCCTTAGCTTTTGCCACATCCCTCTTCCTCATCACCTTATACTCCTGCCTATTTTTCTCATCTTATTCCACTCTTATATGTCACCCTATGCTATTCCTTCTTCTTAAAATACGTGTTAACCACTGCCACCTCCATTTTTTTAAGCATAATCTACCACCATCTGCCCTTCCACATTCCCCTCCTTAAGACTACATCTACCAATCACCTTGTACATAATTGTATATAATTTATACATTATACTTCTATTCCATCATTGAAGAGGTTAGTTTACAGTTGTACATGTGTTCTCCTTTTGTGTTACGCTTCTGTATTTTGCACATATCAGTACATTCTCATTTCACACACACTGTCAGAAACAAATGTCCGGTCTTTAAGAGGTTATCTGTAAAACATGCTCAGGGGTGTTGGGTTCCTGTCTGTTATCTGTAGATACATGCACGGAAGGGGGTTTCCTGTCCGTTATTCTCAGAAGGAGTTAACCAAATGCTATTGTTCTGAGGTCCTATATATAATGAACTCTTTCGTATGATACTTTGGAGATTTCTGCATAAATAAAATGTCATGACAAAGTTCTGGTGTTTGTTGCGAGTCTGACTTGTGATTCGAGACTCCCGAGGCATGCCGGGAGAACGAGATGCGAGGAACAGAGCAGTGCAGCCATAAAATCTTACAATCATTTTATTTTTATTCTTATCTTGCAGATATTATTTTTGTTCTACTCAATGTTTATAGGTTGGACAGTCATTAAAAAGCATTTCACTGCACGTCATACTCATAGATGCATGTAGAAAATAAAATCTGAATCTGAAAGCTAAGTATCATGTTTTTCATTTTCAATTAATTTTATTAACACAAATGAGGACAAGCATCTTCTTACCGGACTCCCACAGTGCTCTGCTCCATCAGCAGCCCTTCCAGGGATTTCTCTCTTAGGACTTCCAAAGTTACATTCTGCTTCCTTCACTAGGAAAAGCTGCTCATCCAGTGCATCTTTCTGAAGCTGTAACTTTTGAAGAAAACATGTAGTATTTTCCAGCTCTTTCTCCAAAGAGAAAATGGTCTTGTCTTTTGCTTTAATTTCATCTACCTGGAAGGTTGCAAACAGTTCACAATCAGTCACTAAAGTCTTTTTAATATTTAACTGTTGTATTTTCATCCTATTCAACTTACTTTTGACTAATATATAAATTTATAACAAATTTATATAAATAAATATTTTAATTATAATAAATCAAGAGGATTTGTAAACTCCAACCATTCAAAAAGAACATTTTGACCATAAAACATTCACAAATTAAGAAGTTGCAATATAAGATGAGCTTAAAAAGAAATGATCTGACATAAAGATGTACGTTAAGCAGAGAACTCCTGCATTTGGATAGAACAGGCAGTGGTACAGTGGAAACTTGCTTTGAGCAGAGAGACGTCTAATTGTGCTGTCATGTTTGACGGGACAACTACATCGACGGGAAAATTATACACAAAAAATGTACTACAGTGTAGTGTGTGGATAAAAAACATGTATGAAAGCAGATTTTCACGTTAATTTCACTTTTAGTAATTCTGACTGAATGAAAGTCTTTTATGCTGTATAAAAGGTTTTTGTGCAGCGTTGATACATGAGGCCTATCGTCCTTTGATTATAAATAGATACAATTTTAGTAATTTCTCAAATACTCAGGCAACCTGATTAACATACAGTACCTTTGTGCTGTTATGGTTAAATGAAAAAGATGGTTGATGTCAATTAGCATTATTGAAACTGTTAATAACTCTGAAACTTCAGCGTCCATAACTGAATGACAATCAGATAACATTTCATGCATGGTTTTATTTAAAGATGTAGTATTTATTTAATTCATAAAAGATAAAACTATCACTAATCCACTATTAGTCAGGAGCAGGAAAACGTGGCACTGTTATTTGTAGTAGGTTCAATAGCTTGAGCATACGAAAAGCATGTTTTGTAACATGATGTATGGACTGGGTGAAGAGATTAGTTTATCCTCTTTTCATGTAACGTTTTTATTGTGTGTTATTCTTTATGATTATTTGAGATCGTGTACGTGTTCTCTTCTTTGTGTTACGCTTCTGTACCTTGCACATTTCCATTTCGCACACACATAGTCAGACCCAAATGTCCGGTCCTTAAAAGGATATCTGTAAAACATGCTCAGGGGTGTTGGTTTCCTATCTGTTATCTGTAGAAACAAGCTGGATTTCCTGTTAGTTATTCTCAGACGGCATTAGTCAACTTCTTTGTTCTCCTTTTCCTCTATATATACTGGACTCCTTTGTATGGTACTTTGGTGATCTCTGCATGAATAAACTCTCATGACGAAGTTCTTGTGGCTGCTTCATGCGTGATCTGCCTGAGCTCGTATTTCCTGACTTGTGATTGACAAGTCCCAAGACACTGGCAAACAAGAGACGAGGTGAACAGAACAGCCGCCATAATTCTTACACTGGGAAATGTGGCAAAAATGTAACCTTTTTCCATATTGGCAATATATTACAATATTTAAATGGTTAATTCTGGCAGCTTTAAAAAAGTATCTGAACAATAACTTTAGCCATTAAAATGAGTCAGCATGTGCAGCGACCATTTTGTTTTTGTGGTTTGCGTACCCCTGCCTTCTGCCCTATGTGTACTGAGATAGGCTCCAGTATTGACCCAGAAATAGGGAATAAATGTGTTTCCTGACCAATTAATTAATTAACTAACTTTAACACTTATATAGAAAATCATAGAGGTAAATACTTAAAAAAATGTTTAAGTCTTTCTCTAGCCTGTTTAACTGTTAAATTTGCAGAATGTTTTAGGAAACACAGAGGAAAATACCTCTCATGTGTACCTAGTTTTCCCTTCCATCAATTATTCCACCTTTTACATCAGCACTTTCTTCAACTGCTAGCACCACTGTTGAGGCTGACGTTATTCCAGTTGACTAATTGTGGGGCCACTGTAATAAATATGTCCCTTTCAGTAGCTGTAATGAATCAGTCTTATGCTGGTCCATGATGCAAAAACTCAGTTTATTTATAAATCCACAGGAAATCAGAAACGTAATTACAAAACGGTAAACAGAAAAACAGGTAATCCAAGCAGACAAATCCAAATCGCAATACTAATCTCAGAGTCGAAGAAACAGGCTTAAGGTCAGAAACAGAAACATAGATAATCGCTTTGTTAGTGAATAAGCTCACTTAAATATGGCGCCCTCGCCTCTTAACAGAAAACAGTTCATTAGAATTCGGGCGAGGTGTGGTGATCAAGGGGAACATTACTTATTACAATACCCCCTTCTACGAACGCCTCCAGTTGTTCTTCTAGGACGGCCTCTGGGATGTGGAGCAGGCTATTCTGGGTGAGCTGTGTCAGAGAGCAGAGAGAGATCCAGGATGTCAGCAGCTTTTACCTAGAACTTCTTCTCTGGACCACACCCATCCTAATCCACCAGATACTCAAGTAAACCTCTCTTTTTGCATGAGTCGAGAATTTCCTAAACCAGACACACAAGACCTCATCTACTTCAATTGGGACATTGTGACCATGGGTTGGTTTTAACATCAAGACATGGAAGACAGAAGGGATTTGATACAATGGGGAAACTTGTAGATGATAGGTAACCTCATTGATTTGTAGCAGAATTTTGAATGGTCCGACATATTTACGGCTGAGCATTTGAGCATTTTGCTGGGTAACTTGAGGCGTAGGTCTTTAGTGGATAGCTATAACAGGTGTCCAGGGTGGTAAGTGGGACCTGCCTATTAGACTAGGGGTGATAAACAGAAGACAGACCAACATTGATGTCCAATTTCCTGCATAGCTCAGCCCAGACCCTAGATATAAATTGGGGGCCTCGGTCAGACAAAATGTCCACAGGCAGACCATAAAAACAAAAATACAGTGGAATAGCTGAGTTACCGTTTGTGGTGAGGAGCCCTTTGAGCAGAATCAGGCAACAGGCCTTAGAGAAACGGTCTATGATGGTCAGAATGGTCTTATGTCTGTGTGATGGGGCAGGTCTTTACAAAGTCAATAGCAATGTTGAACCAAGGTCATTGGGGAAGGTTGGAAAAGGCCCTTGGAAAGGTGTGTTGAGGTTTAAGATTGTGCAAAGATGGAACAAGACTTGACAAATCCCTCCATATTACGACAAAGATGGGGCCACCAGTAGCTTGTTGACACAAGCTCCAATGTGCGTTAACAAGAGAGGTGTTCACCCATGTTAACAAACATTGACAGAAATGTGCCGGAACAAACAATTTACTCGTTGGACATTCTGCGCACTTTTGGAGGTTTTGATTTCCTACCACTACTGCATGGCTAAGGATTGGTTTAGACATGGAGAGTTGAAACATTTTTGAGGGCAACAAAGGCCCTGCAGATGGTTAGTACAACTGTAGTCTTCTGGGGTTACCTTTCGGAAGTGAAGTGATCATGCTGTAGTTGCATTTGAACCGCCGGTAGAAGTTGGCAAACCCCAGAAATCTCTGCAACTCTTTTATCATTTTGGGTGTGGGCCAATACTTTACCACTTGTATTTGGCTAACCTTCATGGACATCCTTTAAGCACTTAAAATGTAGCCTAGGAACTGGATCTTAGAACGGTGAAATTCACATTTTTCGGCTTTGGTGAACAGGTTGTTTAGGAGTAACCTCTTTAACACAGCACGAACATGCACTTCAAGCTAAGCCATGTTGCTAGAGTAAATCAGCAAGTTATCTATATAAGCTATGAAACAGACAATGATCAGGTTGTGGAAAATCTCGTTGATAAATTATTGCAAAACAACTAGTGTACTGCAGAGCCTATGGGGCATGATCGTGTACTTGTAGTGTCTTTTGGGCATGATGAATGATCAGATTAAAAGCACTTTGTAAGTCTACTTTGGTGAACAATTGAGCCTCCCGTAACTGCTCCAGGGTGGTAGATACGAGAGGCAGAGGACAGCGGCATTTCACAGTAATACTGTTTAGGCCTTAATAGACTATGCAGGGTCATAACCCGCCGTCCTTCATGTCCACAAAGAAAATCCTAAGTGACACAGCAGAGGATGTCGCGTGCCTGATGTGCCCATTATTTAGTGCTTCCGCAATGTATTCTTTCAGTGCCTTAGTTTCAGGTTGGGTTAAACCCAACTATTATGGTTGCACAAGCCAGTGCTTTCTTAGTGCCGGTCCCAAGCCCAAATAAATGGGGAGGGTTGCGTTAGGAAGAGCATCCAGCATATAACGAGCCAAATCAAATATGCAGAACAGAATTTTATACCGGATCATTAGCCAACAGGGTACTGGTGAAAATTGGGCTACTGTTGGCCAAAAGGAGGAGAAGAAGAGGGGGAAGACATCCACAGAGATGGCAGGGGAGGGAGAAGTGTAGGAGAGTGGAGGTTAGGGTGGGTACTATGGCAAATGGAGGGAGTCAGTTGTATGTTCAGGAGACAGGTGTAAAAGGAGTAAGGCCAGGAACATTACGGCTGGATTTAAACTGTTTTATCATGGGGTAGATGAAAAGAGAAGAAGTGTAGGTGTGATACTGAAGAAAGAGTACATTGAGAGTGTGGAGATTTTCTGATAGGGTGATTAACGTGAGGCTGGAAGTTGAGTGCGTGATGATAAAAATCATCAGTGCTTATGCTCCACAAGTAGGTTGTGAGATGGAGGTAAAAGAATGATTGTGAAGTGAGTTAGATGGAGTGATTGAGAGTGTAGCTAGGCATAAAAGATTGGCGGTAGGAGCAGACTTCAATGGTCATGTTGGGGAAGGGAACAGCGGTAGGTATGACCTTAAGAAGAGAAATGTAGAACGGCAGATGGTGGTAGACTTCACTAAAAGGATAGAGATGGCAGTGGTAAACACGTATTTTAAGAAGAGCATAGGGTGATGTATAAGAATGGAAGAATTTCACACACGTAGACTATATTTTGTGCTGGAGATGTAACCTGAAAAAGATTGGAGACTGTAAGGTGCTGGCAGAAGATGGTGTAGATAAACAGCATCGGGTAGTGGTCAGTATGATGGCTTTGGAGAATATGAAGAAGAGGAAAAGAGAAAAGACAGAAAAAAGAATAAGATGGTGGAAGCTGAATGAGGAAGACTGTCGTGTGAAATTCAGGGAAAAGGTCAGTCAGAGGTTTGGTGGTGGCAAAGAGATGTTGAATGGTTGGCCAACAACTGCAGACGTGGTAATAGAGACAGCTAGGGACGTATTTGGTGTGACATCTGGAAAGGGAAAAGAAGACAAAGAGACGTGATGGAGGAATGAGGAAGTGCAACAGAAAAGGGTTGGTAAAACAGAAATGTGATCAGCAGAGAGATGAGAAAAGTAGGCAGGAGAATAAGGAGACGAAGAAACAGGCAAAGAGGGAGGTGGTAAAGGCTAAGGAAAAGGCATTTTTGGAGATGAATAAGAAGTTGGACACTAAGGAGGGAGAAAAGGATTTGTACCGGTTGGCCAGGCAGAAAAACAGAGCTGGGAAGGATGTACTGCAAGTTAGAGTGATAAAGGATACAGATGAAAATGTGTTGTCTAGTGTATGTTGAGAAGGTGGAGAGAGTATTTTGAGCAAGTGATGAATGAGGAAAATGAGAGAGAGAAGGTTGGATGATGTGGAGATGGTAGAGCGGGAAGTGGATAGGATTAGTAAGGCGGAAGTGAAAGCATCTATTAAACGGGTGAAGAGTGTTAAGGCAGTTGAACCAGATGACGTATGGAGATGTTTATGAGAGTTGGCAGTGGAGTTTCTGACTAAATAGTTTTTTCGAAGGTGGGAGAATGCCTGAGGAATGGAGAAGGAGTGTTCTAGTCCCAATTTTCAAGAAGTCAGATGTGCAGGCGTGCAATACCTACAGGGGAATAAAGTTGATCGGTCACAGGAAAGAGTAGTGTAAGCTAGGCCGAGTGAAGAGGTGGCCATATGTGAGCAACAGTATGATTTCAGGCCTAGGAAGAGTACAGATACAATGTTTGCTTTGAGGATGTTGATGGAGAAGTATAGAGAAGGCCAGAAGGCGCTGTGTGTGTGGATCTAGAGAAAGCGTACGACAGGGTACGTGTCCTTGTTCAATTTCCATGGTGATGTGAGCTGTGCGTTCATAGAGTGCCCCTTCCTTAAATAAAGCCTTTAATGCAGTCTTGTACATGCCACTGTGAGTTGCTAAATTACTGCAACTATGCGACATGCCATAAAATCGATCAGTCTGTGGCAATGCTCAGGGGTTATGAAAGCCCAGGTTGCTCTGGTAGTGGACTGCAGCGCTTCTGCACAATACTCCATAGTTTTTCTATGAGGTTAAGGTCAGGTAAGTTTGGTATACCATGGTCCTTAAATGAGGTGCTGTTAGTTTTGGCACTGTGTTCAGGTGCCAAGTCCTGTTGGAAAATGAAATCTGCATGACCATAAAGTTGGTCAGCAGCAGGAAGTGCTCTAAAATGTCCTGATATACAGCTGCGATGACCTTGGACCTCAGAAAACACAGTGGACCAACACCAGCAGATGACATGGCACTCCAAACAATTACTGACTGTGGAAACTTTACACTGGATCTCAAGCAACATGGATTCTGTGCCTCTACTCACTTTCTCCAGACTCTGAGACCCTGATTTCCAAAGGAAATGCAAAATTTACTTTCATCAGAGAAAATAACGTTTGGACCACTTTTTGTCTTTACCCCAGACGAGATGCTTCTGACTCTTGTCTGTTGTTCAAGAGTGGCTTGACACAAGGAATGCTATAACTGAAACCCATGTCTTACATATCTCTGTGCATTGATTCTTGAAGTACTGACTCCAGCTGCAGTCTACTATTTATGAATCTCCTACACATTATTGAATGGGTTTTGTTGTCTCTCCATGGTGCGGTTATCCCTATTGCTTGTACACTTTTTTCTACCACATCCTTTTCTTCCTTTCTGCTTTCTATCAATATGCTTAGACACAGCTCTGCCTCTTTTGCAATGACCTTTTCTGTCTTGCCCTATCTATTGGACAACTGTCTTCCCCATGATTGTGTCACTTACAGACTGACTGAGAGACCATTTAAAGGCCTTTAGAGATGTTTAATTAGCTGATGAGTGTCGCACCAGGTGTCTTCAATACTGACTAACTTTTCACAATATTCAAATTTTCTGAGATACTGAATTTGGGGTTTTCATTAGTTGTAATGATCAAAATTAAACACTTGAAATACATCAGTTTGTGTGGTATAAATGTATACATTATACAAGATTAACTTTGTGAAAGGAATTAGTGAAATAAATACATTTTTGCAGATATTCTAATTATATGACCAGCACCTGTATATAAAGGTCACAGTTTGAATGGTCTGTTTAAAGACATTGTAATGATACTCTGCATTTATTGTATCTTAATTTCTTTTCAATCATTCAATCAGAAAAACATTTTTTTTGTAACGTGTGATCAAATTTTATTATAAAGTATAAAAAAGAACAATATTTAAGTTATGTACAGTTTTATCTGCTAGTGTCTTTCCTATTTCCTGTGTCTGTATAGGTCTTGGGGCCCAAAACAGAAAAGGCCGTGGTCTGTTTAAACACACCTACTGGTGTGACGGTGTTTATGGGCCTCTTTGTGTCAGAGGGGTATTTGCCTAATTAAAGTGAGAATATTTGGTTTGTGTACTCCCTCTATCTGGGTTCTGTATACATTTTGTATGATAAATATATATAATCACACAGAACGTATTCATTTATTGTTATGTGTTCCCTGTGTTTTCCAGACGTTTACCCTATAGTTACATTTACTGAATTTGGCAGACGCTCTTATCTTATACATTTTCTTTTTAACTATTGAGCAATTGAGGACGCCTTGAATGTCTTGCTCAAGGGTACACAGCGTTGCCTGGTGTAGATGGTAATCGAACTCCGGTCTTTCTGGTATCAGTTCATTCTTTCTATATACTTACTCATTTTATGCTGTAGTTTGTAATAGTTGTACAAATCTTCTAAAAACACCTTGTGGATTCTTTCATTGCAGACATTTAAGAGCTTATTCTGGCTCTAAACAAGTTGCAAAAAATAAATAAAACTGAACTGAAGTGAAGACTCATAATATGCAAAATGTTCTCCCCGTGCTTGCGTGGGTTTCCTCTGGGTACCGGTTTCCTCCTACCATCCAAAAACATGTAGATTAGGTCGATTGGTAATTCTAAATTGTCCATAGGAGTGAATGTGTGTGTGAATGGTTGTTTGTCTATGTGTTGCCCTGAATTGGACTGGCGACCCGTCCAGGATGTACCAAGCCTCTTGCATTATGTGTGCTGGGATAGGCACCAGCAGGCCGCCGTGACCCCAAATTCGGGAATAAACGGGTAAGATGATGAATGAATAATATGCAAAAATCTTTAAGTCAATTTAAGTCAAGTTTATAAAAAATGTTTAGTAAATGGCCACCTACCAGTCGCCGAATGTCACGCTCACAGTCCCACTTGATTTTGGTGATCTGTTCCTGATGTGCCTGGTGCTCAGACCGCAGATCAACTGCCTTTGTTTTGTCAGCCTGGATAGCAGCATTAAGTGCCTCATCGGTATGACGCTTTGCAGCCTTCAATTCAGCTATTTCACCCAGCAATTTTCCCCGTTCCTGTTCAAAAAAGCGTCTTGCTTCATCACGTGCCTCCAGCGTCAGTGCTGTGCGAATCTTCTCACCAGTTCCATCACGCAATGCAGACAGGGCAGTCCGTAGCCTCTGAATCTCAGTATCTTTGATTTTTGCAGTTCTTCCGAGTTCTTGCTCATGCTGTCGTGTCAATGACTCACGCAGCACTGCAAGCTCCTTTAGCTTTTCCTCATGCCATCGAGCTCTCTGTTCAGTTAGAGCTGCGGTATGCCTGTGCTGCTCCTGCTCACGAATGCGCTTGGCCTCTTGTGTCTTATCACGTTCCAACTTACTGATCTGTTTTGAAAAAGGCATTTCTTTAAACGAAATACAATATAAAGTTTTACCACTGTAACATGCTTTTTACTAAATATTAGACACAAATCTTAAGCATTTTAAACAAAGTAATTATATGAACTAATAAAAAAAAAAGAATTTTTCTTTTTTCTTGTATACGTACCTTGCATTTTTCTTGGTGAAGTTCAATTTGAATTTCAGTTAGTTTGGACCGAAGATCTTCATTGGCTGCCTGTAAGGCAGATATAATAGCTTCAGGTTTTTCACCCTTTGAGCGGCCTTTTTTAGCCATTGGGCCAGAAATTATACCTTCTGCTCAAAGTTCAACTGTTAATTATCCATTAAATTCAAGAAACCAAAGATTCCAGTGCCTTCTTTTCTTCATTATTCTGGTAGAAAAAAAGACCTATGGGGGACCAAGGATAAAAGTATTCATGTAGATATTTACAATAAAACATTCAAGTATTTTCATTCTGGTCTTAGTTACATCAGACCTGTATGCTACTTATATGTTTAACATTCAAAACTAATTAAATGCAATTGAATATAGATTATTATTCATGATTTTACTGAAAAATAATTGCCTTAACTGTACTTTTATAACTAATTTAGTTCTAATGGAGAGCAAAAATTTGAGAACTTTAATTAGATCTAATTAAATGTAGACTTCATAGCAGTAGAAGTGAATTTCTAAGTTACAAACATTACAAGTTTGGTTTTTCAGTAGCTTTCTGTTCACTATCTATAAATAAGATCGGACAATCGAAATCTCCTTCAGTTCCATCCTCTAGGCTGAAACGTATAGGAGACAGAGCTTTTTCAGTGGTTGGTCTTCCAGCAGACCTCAGAGCTGCTCCATCATTCTCGGTTTTTATATTCAAATTGAAAACATATTTGTTCTCAGGTTGGGAATCTGCAATAGGTAGCAGCATGGTATGATGAAATCAATTGTGGGACAAATTAAAAAAATGGAACACAAACTAAACCACTGATAATCTCCCTCGATCTGGGGCTCCATGCAAGAACTCACTGCATGGGGTCAAAATGATCACCAGAATAGTGGCTGGGTCTGTCAGTATGACAATTATCCACAACACACCGCCCAGGCAATGAAGGAGTGGCTTCATAAGAAGCATTTCAAGGTCCTGGAGTGGCCTAGCCAGTCTCCAGATCTCAACCCCATAGAAAATCTTTGAAGGGAGTTTAAGGTCCATGTTGCCCAGTGACAGTCCCAAAACATCACTGCTCTAGAAAAGATCTGCATGGAGGACTGGGCCAAAATACCAGCAACAGTGTGTGGACCTTGTGAACATGTTTGACCTCTGTCATTGCCAACAAAGGGTAGATAACAAAATATTGAGATAAACATTTGTTATTGACCAAATACTTATTTTCCACCACAATTTGCAGAGGTTGATGAGTCACACCATGAAGTTATGGGAAAGAGTATTGGAAACTAGGCTGAGGGTAGAGGTGCCCATCTGTGAGCAACAGTATGGTTTCATGCCCAGGAAGAGTACTACAGATGCAATC
>JAOTRA010000016.1:0-12699 GCA_026260255.1 Pseudolaguvia tuberculata | reverse complement strand
TATGTGAGGGTGGTGCAGGACATGTATGAGGACAGTGTGACAGCAGTGAGGTGTGCGGTAGGAATGTCGGACTGGTTTAAGGTGAAGATGGGATTGCATGAAGGATCTGCTCTGAGCCCTTTTTTGTTTGCAGTGGTGATTGACAGTTGATAGATGAGGTCAGACAGGAGTCTCCATGGATGATATTGTGATTTGTGGTGAGGATAGGGAGCAAGTTGAGAAGAATTTGGAATGTGGAGATATGCGCTAAAGAGAAGGACAATGAATGTTTGGAGTTTGTGTTTCTTTAGCAAAGACTTCAAGATGGTGAGAAATAAGATTCTCAAGATGGAGCTTTTTGGCGGTATGTGTGGAGAAAACCAGGCACGGCTCATCACCTATCCAATACAGTCTTAACAGTGAAGCATGGTGATGGCAGCATCCAAGCTGTAGGGGTGTTTTACAGGGACAGGATGACTGGTTGCAATTGAGGGAAAGATGAATACGGGCAAGTACAGGGATATCCCAGATGAAAACCTTCCACACAGTGCTCAGGGCCTCTGGGTCAAAGGTTGACGTTCCAACAAGACAATGATGCCAAGCACACAGTCACCGAGTTGTTGTGAAGCCTCTCCATTATTCTAGCTGTTCTTGAATGGGCCAGACAGAGCCCTGACTTAAACCCAATTAAGCATCTCTGGAGAGAAAAAAGTCCATCATGTCCTCTGGGGCGCAGACTCAGGGCTCAGTTAGTCCGTTTTTGTTTCAATATACAGGGCAACCTCGCTATTCATACACAATTCTTTCCAGGAGGCAGTTTGAATAGAGGTTTGGGGCAAATAATTTTTTTTACATAAGATATAATGTAAATTGTATTAATCCATTCCAGACCCACAGATTATTTAAACATATGAAAAACTAAATATACAGTACTGTAAATGAAATGCATAAATAGCATTTAATTTAGCTTTACTCTGTTTCAAACTTTGTAATTTGAATTGTTGTTCTAACTGCTTTTCTTTTAGGCTTTGTTGAATCATTAATCTTTTTTGGACCCATGGCTGCACTATTTTTAATAAACAATAAAACAATAACAATAAAATAGCACAAAGTTTCACAGTGATTGCGTGGAAGATGTGTAGCGCATGGAAAAAGTGACTAGACTGAGCTGAAGCGTTTGTGTGGGTCGACCTGTAATAGTGGCGGTGTCCAAATTGCGAAGTAAGCGTATGAATGACTAGTTAAATCTTACCTGAACAATTTGGACAAATTAACGAGGTGTACAAGTAGAGAGGCGGGCGAATAGCCAAAGGCTGAGTTTGGCTCTAGCACAAGTAATATCGTAACAAGCGCTTCATGGGAAATGGTTGCTTGTTGAAGAAAGACCAACAAACCTTAATCCCCAATTTCTTAGTTGGAAATGTAAGTCTCTCTGGATAAGAGATTTGGCGTCTGCCAAATTCTGTAAATGTAAGCACAAGCTTCCAAAATGTAATATTGCTCTGATCTTAACCGTAATCTGCTAATTTTTATAAAAAGCATATAATTGTGTATATAATTTTATGTATATTAATTATAAATACCCAAAACATGCAATGTTTACTATATATTGAATTAAATTGGTTATAAATATTTTGCAATTATGTTTTGCCCTCCCCTGTAATATAATCTGCATGTTCGACAATAGAAGGTTTTTTTTTTGCTGTTCTCTCAAATATTTTTAGTCCAATGCTAATTTTCTTTTTTTCTCTCTTGTCCCTAGAGTGCTACACATTGCTCCTCTGACCCCAATATGTTGGGGGAGATGATGTTTGGGTCAGTGGCAATGAGCTACACAGGGTCTACTCTGAAAATCCATCAGATTCGGTTAGAAATAAATCTCTTGCTTTATAGAATGTATTAGCCTAATAATTTGTTTATGCTGTTTTGGTATCTTCGGACTGAAATGGCAGACATATTGCTAATATCTTTTTATCAGCATGCAAGTCACACTCCTCTACATTCACTTTTTATAGCTGTCTGTGTTTTTGTGTCTCTGTACAGATCCCCCCCACAGCTGATGCTGAGCAAAGTGTTTACAGCACGAACAGGTGGCAGTGTTTATGGTAGCCTTAACACGTAAGTGCTTCTAATACATTGTTTATCATGTAAAATTTCTAAGCACAATTAATAATTTTCTATTATCTGGCAGGCTACAAGATAGTTTGGAGTATACTCATGACTCAAGAGCTTTCAGGCCAGATCAGAACACTGAGGTCAATGGCTTTCTAGGGAACATAGGTAATCTTAACACATAATTGTAAACATTATTTATTTATCAGCTCTGTACAAAAAAAGAGATTCATAATCATTGCAGAAACATGTATTCAAGAAATCCAGCATCAATGAAAATCCAGGTATCCATTTTTAAAATACTATTAAAATTGTTTGTAGAAGTAACGCAAATTAAACTTTTAATCTATGAAATTTGCTATATTAATTGGCTCAAGTTTGTCATCTGTTAAATACATTTAAAATAAAAAAATCAAGCACTTGCGATATATCTGCAAATATAACTTCTGTTTAATGTTTGCATGCCTATTCTTTTTTTGCATGCAAAATAACAGATGTCAAATATAAATAATAAAACCTACCAAATTCTTCTGTGGCATTGTTTTTGCAACAAACCCAAACAAAAAAAAATACTTTTATGAATTGCCTAAAATGAATTTTGGAAGAATTGAAACCTTCATTTTCTAATGGTTTTAGAGGGTGTTTCCATATCTTGCATCCAGCTTTGTGTGAGAATATTGTGCAAAGTATATTCAGTTAGTTACTAAAAAGCATAGAATTTATATTGCAATTACAAGTTGTTTTATAGTCGTTTTGACACATCTTATAAAATAGCATGATATTGCAAAACAGTACCTCCAGGACCAGAGAGACACACTTGTATATGATACTACAACAGCTGCCACTTCTTTATACAGCACCATGAAAAATATTTAAAAGAAAATTGTTTCTGTAATGCTCCAGTTGTTTATGTATTAGGTCTTTTTCTTGATTAACCTTTTTTGTTGTCTGTCTTTTTCTCTGTGTCAACATCTTTTAATATTTGCTCCCAACCTACCTACTGCTTATTTCCGTTAACTATGGACATTATCCTGCACAGGATTTTCTCAGCTATGCAGCCCTCGTCGGGCCTTCTCTGAGCAGGGCCCTCTTCGTCTCATCAAGAGCGCTTCTTTCTTTTCAGGTTGGTGCTATGTATTTGGGTGTGTAAAATTACAATAAGTGAATGCAGTCAGGAATTTGTATCCAATACATGCACACTATAAAAATAAATTCAGTAAAATCATCCACATTTATTTCTATAAACACTCCCTTTTTTCTCTTTACTCACTGCCACACACTTTTACATGTCCTACCATTATCTGAACTAACTACTGTGCCTGGTGTGAGGATATAAAATGGCCGAATTCCCTGGTGCTCATGCTTTCCATTAGTATTGGCTAAGTGACTTACTGTCTTGCTTATTACATTTGACTAGTTTAAAGTATTAGACATACAATAATCTTCACTGACACCTCATACAGTTGCATAAAAACAGTTTAATGTGAAACAAATCAAATCAGTTTCAATTCAGTTAAAAATTCTATTAAGTTTGTATTTGTATAGTGCTTTTTACAATAATTATCAAAAGATTAGCATCAACATCAGAAAACTGACAGCTTGTCCCTGATAAGCAAGCCGGAGGCAACAGTGGCAAGAAATAACTCCCTAGAGTGGGATTAGGAAGAAACTTTTAGAGTAACCAGACTCGACATCATGCAACTCCTGTAAGACTGCTTTATGAGCAAATTTGAGTTTTTCTTCCCAGGATTACCAGAAATTACATTATATATCCTTTGTTTTCTTGGAAGTGTGAAAACTTAGTTTAAAATGAATTATTTCCCCCACTGTATGTACAGCATAAAACCTCTAAACTACTACATGCTAAGTAAATATATGGTTGAAACATTACTACATTTGTGGATACAAAATATGAAATTTGTAGTGGTAGGGGGTAGGTAGCAGTTACCTCTGTTATGGATTATTCAAGTATTACTGCCTTCTCTCAAACAAAATTTTTTACTTTAGGCCATAGTAACCCTATGGATATGCCTACCCGAGGACCATATGAAGATAGAGAGAGTGGAATTGCAAGATCAGGTGGGCCTCATTCATCAAGCCTACCATGCACAACTGTGTAATGTATAATAATTTATGATTTACATGCCAGTATTATGATTAGGGGTGAGAAACTACAAACCCGATTCCAAAAAAATTGATGGTGAGACATTTTTAAATGTCATGCCAGATATTTGCTCCTTTTCGATTTCAACTTTTGAAAAAAGTTGGGACAGGTTGCTATCTATTTTGTAGAAACACCGGATATTAACCTCACTTTTAATTAATCAATTGGTGTTAGAAAAGCTATAACCCTCACAAATGATGTAATACACTGAAATAAATATTTTTTCAGTGAAACAAATATTTTTTTCAGTGAATTTTATCATTTAACCAAGACAGAAAGGTCAAATTTTGGCAATACAAAAGTTTTGTCGCTTGTAAAAAAAATTGAACAAATTTACTGCAAATACAAAATTGTCAGCAAATTAAGATGATCCAAATTTACAATCTTGTATTATTTCCATGATCTTAAAGGACCGCATCCATGATGACTTAATCATAACAATTTATTAAAGAAGTCTGGGAAGCCTCCCAGAGTTCGTCAATATTCTTTGGTTTACTCTTTCATCCTACATATGCTCAATGATGTTCATGTCTGGTGATTGGGCTGGCCAATTCTGGAGCATCTTGATCTTCTTCGATTTGAGGAACTTTGATGTGGAGATGTAGGTTACAGTTTGGCATTTGGCAGACGCTCTTATCCAGAGCCTTGCTCAAGGGCCCACAATGGTGGCTCGGTGAAGGTGGGAATCGAACCCCCGTCTTAACCACTAGGCTACCACTTCCCACGATGAAGCACCATGCTGCTTTGGAATTTGGCCTCTTTTCTGGTTGGGAATATGAGGTAGCTAACATTTCTTGGTATTTCAGACTATTGATGTTGCCTTCTACCTTGCAGATCTCTCTCGAACCCCCATACTGCTTGTAACCGCAGACCATGAATTTTCCGCACAAACTCTTTTTTGGGTGAATCTCTGATCCATTTGCATCGAATGTGGTGTAATTCAACAGAAGATTCATCTGAAAAATTCACCTGCCACTTTTCCAGCGTCCATCCTTTTTAGCAGGCTGTGGGCCTTGGCAAATACTACACGGTTTTTCAATTGTCTTTTGTTTCTGGACAATCATTTGACCGTGGAGGCCATTTCAAGACAGAACTCGCAAACTGTTCTGGTTGACACAGCGACTTTGTGTGAACAGGTCTCGTGGATCTCTGCTACAGTGAAAAATGGGCCGGCCTTGGATTTTTGAGCCAACAAATAGTCCTCTCAAGCGGTTATCTTGCGGAGTCTGTTTGATCTGGGCTTGTCAAATACGTTACATTTAGGCATTAAGAAGACTCTCTTGTCCAGAGCGATGTACATATAGTGCTTATAGTTATAACTTAGAACATTTCACTACTGTTACAGATACAATCACAAAAACAAACTCTTAAAACAGTTTAAGAGCAAGAGGTTTTTTTGTGTTTGTGTGAAGGGCAAGGTTTTTAGTGAACAGGTTTTAGTGACATTTGTTCATTCCACCATCTAGGTGCCGGAACAGAGAAAAGTCTTGAAGCGGATCGGTCTTGAGACGTAGGGGGTGGAACAAGTGGTGCAGTGCTGGGAGCTCTGAGGGAGCAAGGTGCTATCTGTGGACTGATTTAGTGTTTGGAAGTAGGGTGGAGCAGCAGTGTTCTTGGCTTTGTAGGCAAGTATCTGTGTTTTTAACCTGATGCTTGCAGCTACTGGAGGCCAGTGGAGGGCACTGCAGTGGTGTGGTGTGCGAGAACTTAAGTAGGTTGAAAACAACACGTGCAGTTTCATTAAGGATCATCTGCAGTGGGCGGATGACACTCTAAGGTAGACCTGCTAGAAGCGAGTTACAGTAGTCGTTTTGAGATAACTAGAGACAACCAAGTGGCCTGAGCGGATGTGAAAGGTCGTATCCTCCTGATGATGTGGAGGACAAACCTGCAGGATCGTGTAACGTTAGTAATATGGAATGAAAATAATAAGTTATTCTCCAAAGTTACCCCAAGCTTGTTCGCAGTGGTTTAGACAGATATTGTTGAATTGTCCAAGGTAATTGACAGATCTTGACATGGCGTTGAGTCGGCCGGGATGAAGAGTAGCTCTGTTTTGCAAGGGTTAAGTTTCAGCTGGTGGGTTGTTATCCATGAATAAATTTCTGCCAGACAAGCAGAGATCCTTGCAGAAGTTGTGGTGTCAGATGGGGGAACGGAAACAATAAGTTGAGTGTCACCAACACAGAAATGGTAAGTGAACCCGTATAAGGAAGTGTGTGAGTGAGTGTAGATGGAGAAAAGGAGAGGACCAAGGGGCTGAACCTTATGGGACACCAGTGGTGAGTCTGCGTGGAGCAGACGTGGTTCCTCTCCATTTTACCTGATATGAACTTCTTACAAGTAGGAAGCAAACCACTGCCATGCTGTTCGTTATACCGACGTGCTTCAAGGTGGACAGGATATTTACCTATAATTTACATTTACTCACACGAGGATTCTGTTCTACTCTTTTTTATAGATCTTATCCAACTAAAAGTCTGAACTCCATGAAGTCTTCTTTTGCAAAGGAGTTAAATACTTACTAATTAATATTTTTAAATGTGTTTTTGGATGTTTGTTGTTGTTCTGTCTAATTCTTAAATTATATACTGACTATTTTATATCAGTAGACAAACATACAAATCCAATCATTTTCCCCATCACTGTATATATGGATGGATCAGTATTGTAATGTGGCTTGGAGTAAAGAAGAATATCTTACTAATTTACTATATACTAAAATCTAATCATATTTTCCAGAAATTTTAAGAGATTGTGTGCTGCAAGCTGTATTCAACTTGTGACTTTCATTCTGCAGCATCACTGAGTAGCCTGCTAATTACACCAGTCTCATCACCTGGCTCTTCTCTTACCAGTAGCTGTGCTAGTAGCTACCAACGCCGCTGGTTGCGTAGTCAGACCACCAGCTTGGAAAATGGAGTCTTTCCCCGATGGTATAAAATAAGTGGAGTAAACGGTCCTTTTACACTCTTTCACCAATATTGAAAAAAATCTACACAATGGATTTCTTTTGTCTTTGTGTGCAGGTCTGTAGAGGAGAGCTTTAACATGTTAGACGATGGTGGTGACCCAAGCATAGGAACAGCAAAGAAGAAGATAGCTATTGGAGTCATTTTCCTTCTGGCAGCTAATAAAGATGAGAAAAGGAAGTTTCAGGAGTTTTTCTTCTCCCATTTCCCTCTTTTTGAGAGCCACATGAACAAACTAAAAAGCTCAGTTGAACAGGTAGGATGCATCCATCCTATTGTATGTTAAATATATGTGATACAGTATACAGCATTTCTTTAGAATTTTAGATTTGACTGTAAGCTAATAAACATTATTATGAATATAATTGAACTATTAGGCATTGTACATTATAGACAGAGCAATTATACTGACAACTTCTGTGCTTATAGATTGTGAAGTGTTGTGAAAAAAAATCCTGGACAGTAATTCAATTCAATTTTATTTGTATAGCACTTTTTACAACAGTAATTTCTTCAAAGCAGCTTTATAGAATGAATGATAAATAGATGAATGATGAGATTGTCCCTGATAAGCAAGCTGAGGCAACAGTGGCAAGGAAAAACTCCCTATAGTGGGATTAGGAAGAAACCCTGTGAGGAACCAGGCTCAACAGGGAACCCACCCTCATTTGGGTTGAACGAAAATTAATGTATGTGTGTGGAAGTGGGGTGATGTCAAGGTCGGCGCGGGAATGTGATGACGAAGCCGATACGCGATGCTCCAGATCTAACGTGGTGGGGCGGCACATATACCTCGACGGAGGGGAGGGGGGGTGGAGAGAAAATGGTTATATATTGTATAAATGGTATTGAGGTTATAAGATACTGATAGACTTCAGTGCAGGAAAGGACTCCAGCCAAACTAACTAACACAGCCTAACTAAAAGGAGAACCAGAAGGAGGCACAGACATGAGGAATCCTTGATATGTAAGGCACCCAGACCGCCACCGAAGACAACTGAGTAATCGGTGAGCGTGTGGAGGACAGCATCCAAAAAGTCCCCTCAGTCTGCTGTTTTATCTAAAGGGGACTAACACTGACATGCCTGACTAAATAAATGGGTCTTTAATCTAGACTTAAATATTGAGACTGTGCCTGCTTCTCCCACATAAACTGGTAGACTGTTCCATAATTTTGGGGCATTATATGAAAAAGCTCTGCCCCCGCTGTAACTTTATTCACATTTGGCACTGACAGACATCCCGCACCCTTTGAACGAAGTGGGCGTGGCGAAACTGAGGTGGGAAACCATTTAGAGCTTTATACGTTAAAAGTAGTATTTTAAAATCTATACGAAATCTCACCAGGAGCCAAGGCAGCGTGGATAGTACGGTGGTGATATGCTCGCATCTCTTGGTCCTTAGTAAGGACTATCGCTGTTGCGCTCTGAACTCACTGAAGTTTATTTCTAAGCTTTGCTGGACATCCAGAACCAGCTTGGACCTGTTGAAGGCATGGACTAGTTTTTCTGCATCATTTAGTGGCAGAATATTCCTAATTTTAGCGATATTACTAAAGTGAAAATACTATTTTAGTAATATTAATCTTCTTCTCCTTTCGGCTGCTCCCGTAAAGGGTCGCCTCAGTGGATCGCTTTTCTCCACAGTACTCTTTTCTTCACTTCTCTAACGCACTCTCCATTACTTTGCACTGTTGACCCCAGGTACTTAAACGCTTCCACCTTCACACTTCTCCCTGCAACCTCACTACTTCATTGCCTTCCCTCTCATTCACACACGTCTTATTCCTACTGACTTTCATTGCCCTTCTCTCCAGCACATACCTTCACCTTTACAAATTCTTCTCAACCTGCTCCCTATCCTCACCACAAATTACAATATCATCCGCAAACATCATTGTCCACTCCTGTCTGACCTCATCGGTCAACCTATCCATCACCACTGCAAACAAAAAAGGTCTCGGAGCCAATCCTTGATGCAATACCACACTTTCACTTTGAACCAGTCCGACATTCCTCCGCACACCTCACTGACCTCATACATGTTCTGCACCACCCTCACTTACTTCTCTGCTACACCTGACGCCCTCGTACAATTCCACAACTCCTCTCTCGGAACCCTGTCGTACACTTTCTCCAGATCCACAAACGCACAATGCAACTCCTTCTGGCCTTCTCTATACTTCTCCATCAAAATCCTCAAAGCAAAAATTGCATCTGTAGTGCTCTTCTTTGGCATGAAACCATACTGTTGCTCACAGATGGGCACCTCTTCCCTCAGCCTGGCTTCCACTACTCTTTCCCGTAACTTCATGGTGTGACTCATAAACTTTATTCACCTGTAGTTAATGCACGCTTGCACATCTCCCATATTCTTAAAACTCTGTACCAGAAACTCTGTCCTTCTCCATTCCTTAGGCATCCTCTCACCTTCCAGAATCCTGTTAAACAATTTAGTCAGAAACTCCACTGCCATCTCTCCTAAACATCTACACACTTCTACTGGAATGTCATCTGGTTCTACTCTTCATCCTCTTAATAGCTGCTCTCACTGCTACCATCTTCACATCATCCAACCTTTTCTCTCGCTCATTCTCCTCATTAATCAGCTGCTCAAAATACTCAAATATCTCCACCTTCTCAACACACTCTCCCCACTAGCCAAAACATTTCCATCTGCATCCTTTATTGCTCTAATATGCAGTACATGCTTCCCATCTCTGTCTTTTTGCCTGGCCAACCGATACAAATCCTTTTCTCCCTTCTTAATGTACAAATTCTCATACAGCTCACTCATATGCCTTTTCCTTAGCTTTTGCCACCTCCCTCTTCACCTGCTGCTTCATCTCCTTATACTCCTGCCTACTTTTCTCATCTCTTTGCTGATCCAAATTCTGTTTCGCAAACCTCTTTCTCCTTATACTTTCCTGCACTTCCTCATTCCACCACCACGTCTCTCTCTTCCTTTCCAGATGCCACACCAAGTACGTTCCTAGCTGTCTCCCTCACCACTTCTGCAGTCGTTGCCCAATTATTCAACAACTCTTCATCACAACTGAGCACCTGACTGACCACCTCCCTGAAGTCTACCTCCTTCAGCTTCCACCATCTTATTCTCTTTTCTGTCCTCTCTTCCTCTTCTTCCTAACATCCAAAGCCATCCTACAAACAACCATCCGATGCTGTCTAGCTACACTATCCCCTGCCACCACCTTACAATCTCCAATCTCTTTCAGGTTACCTCTCCTGCACATAATATAGTCCACCTGTGTAGAACTTCTTCCACTCTTCATCACCCCATCAGACACTCTCTTCACCTACACCACACTCTCAATGTACTCCTTCTTCAGGATTACACCTACACCATTTCTCTTTCCAGCTACACCACGATAAAACAGTTTAAATCCACCACCAATGTTCCTGGCCTTACTGCCTTACTGCCTTTCCACCTGGTCTCCACCTTTCTACGCTTCATCATGTCAGCTAACTCTTCCTTTACCAGTCATAGTACCAACATTTAAAGCACCCACCCGAACCTCCCCTCTCCTACACTTCTCCTTCGCCTGCCGTCTCTGTAGACATCTTCCTCCTCTCCTTCTCCTCCTTTGGCCAACAGTAGTCCAATTTCCACCGGTACCCTGTCGGCTAACAGTACATGTGGCAGTCGTTGTTAACCCGGGCCGCGACCGATCCGGTATCAGATTCTGATTTGTGATCCGCATATTTGATTTGGCACAGTTTTCTACTGGATGCCCTTCCTAACGCAACCTTCCATTTATCCGGGCTTGGGACCGGCACTAATAAAGCAGTAGCTTGTGCAACCCTAATGGCTGGGTTTAGTAATATCTATATGGGCATTAAATGAAAGCTTAGAATCTAAGATCACACCCAAGTCTTTGACTGTTGCACTTAATTCTACAGATAGACCATCTAATGTTAAAGTGAGATCAGAAAACTTATCCCTGGCTACCGGCTGTCCTAGTAAAAGAACCTCTGTTTTTTCTGGATTTAGCAGCAGGAAGTCATTAACACATAATTCAGTTTTATCTAACTGAAGTTCCGCATCTGGTCAAGCTGAAATTATGTATAGCTGTGTCATCAGCGTAACAGTGGAACCTAACATCATGTTTACAAATTAAGTTTCTGAGTGGGAGCATATATAATAAAAATAGTAGTGGACCGAGCACCGAGCCCTGGGGAACCCCATAGTTAAGGCGTGCGCACGTCGAGTGGTCGCCATTTAAATCTACAAACTGATTGCCGTCTGTTAAATAGGACCTGAGCCAGGCCGTCCCTTTTTTTTACCCACTACCTTCTCTAATCTATTTAGGAGAATGTTATGATCTATAGTGTCGAAGGCTGCACTAAGATCCAATTGAACTAGGAGAGAGACGCAGCCCTGATCAGATGCCAATAGCAGATCATTTACTAAGTGTCGTCTCAGTGCTGTGATAAGGCCTAAAACCTGATTAATAAAATTCATGAATGTTTTTTTTGTGTAGATACGAACATAACTGCTGTGCTACTACTTTTTCGAAGATTTTAGAAATAAAAGGAAGATTCAATATCGGCCTGTAATTTGACACCTTACTTGGGTCGAGGTCAGGTTTCTTAATTAGTTGTTTTATCACTGCTAATTTAAATGATTTAGGGACATACCCGCTGCTGAGTGAATTATTAACTATTTTCAGTAGGGGTTCTGTTACAGGCGGAACCACTTGCTTAAAGAATTGGATTTGCCTCTGATCCAATATACAATTTGATGATTTTGCAGAAGAGATGAGTGAAATTAATTCAGTCTCTTCTATGGGACAGAAATTGTCTAAGAGCGTAGCACATTCTAAATCATCAGAGCTAGTTAGTGGAACTATCTTAGCAGACTGAATTGTCTGCCTAATCTTTACAATTTTGTATTTAAAAAAGTTCCTGAAGTCCTCACTACTTCAGGAGATGTCATTTAGCTACAGTGTTAAACAGGAACCTGGGATTATTCCTGTTATTTTCCATAAGGGAGGAGAGGTAGGCTGATCTGGCCTCACTAAAAGCTTTCTTATAAGCTTCCATGCTGTCTGAAATACTAACAATCCTGTCTGCTGCCATTTTCATTCTATTTTTCTGGCGCTGTTTTAGAGCCCGTGTACAATTATTAAACCATGGAGCCAGCTTTTTTTCTTTAACTAATTGTCTTTTAACTGGGACTATGCTATCTAAGGTATAACGCAGAGTAGATTGCTTGGTCGAGTTCCTTGGGATCCGACGGTGATCCAATCTTGGTGGATAAATCTGGGAGAAGGTTTAAATGTGCGTTTCATGCGGTAACGTGGGGGGGGTACATGTACATTCTGACTAAGGGATATTTTAGACGAAACGAGACAGTGAACAGACAATTTCACACAGTGGGATTGTCTCTACGTTCTCAACATTTATACCGAAGGATAATATCAAGTCTAATGTGTGACCTGCTTTATGTGTG
>JAOTRA010000014.1:9174435-9192153 GCA_026260255.1 Pseudolaguvia tuberculata | reverse complement strand
TATAATATTATAAGTCATATTATTTTTCAGTACATGTACTCAAGTGAATTTAGCAGCTCTAGCAGACATCAAATTAGGAAAGAAGATGAATGAATGAATGAATGAATGAATGAATGAATGAATGAATGAAAGCTCTGCTTTATTCAATTCTAAATTACACCAGTATTTTGATTGACATATTTCATCAAAACAGTGTATAAACATTTATTTAAAAAATCCCTAGTAAAATTTATAAAAATCCCTAGTAACAAATTATTTCTTTACGGCCCGGTTAATATAAAACATTAACATTATATTACTAATATTTTATTACAGCATTAGTACCGTATTATAAATACCTCAAACTGTCGTAAATTGTTTCGTAATACAAAAACCCGGAACTGCCGTAAATTGTTTCGTCATAATTCCGACAGCCAACGGGAAGGATATCAGCACATGCGCAGTACCGAACGTGTTTCCTTTACGGATCGAGAACCATTTCCTACTTCACTCCACTTCACGTAGAAACAAATAGATGTCTTTCCGCTCTCGCGTAGTGCACTAGATCATCGAAGTTACGCCATTTGGGATTCAACCTGCGATTACTTTTAGTCCGATTGCCTTTTTCAACCTTCATGCAAAACCACTGTAGGGGCACCTTCAACCAGTTCCAGTTCCGCACCGGCAGCGGAGAGATCAGTGCAACTTACTAATATTTATATATTAGAAATCATTTACAAATATATAAATCATGTCTCTTTTAACTATAAGTAGGTCGGCCTACAGGCTTTTTGGTTCAAAGGTAAGATTTATTTCTATTATCCGATTTTAACCGAACAGGCCGATATGCTAGCACAGTTTATCCATGAGTTCTTAAAATTCTTAAAATCTATTATTACGTCAGAATGTGGCACAACGTGTATGTCTGTTAATAGCATTCGTGACACGATATGATTATATTCTTTTATTTAAATATATATTTGTCTCGCCAATCAGTTAAACCTTGTTTAGTTCAATCTGGCACATCGGGGTTTGAACCGACGGCTAACAGTACTTTAGCTCTTTAGCTTTGGTTGTACGATCCGGTGAAGATTAGAGACTCGTTATAGGAAGCATCATTAACGGTCATTATTTGGAAAATGTTTTATGTGTTGTAAATATTATGTGAGTTTTATATTATTAATAATAATAATAATAATAATAATATTACCGTCGGTTTATCCATTGTCTTGGCTAAGCTAGCTAGTAGAACTAGCTTGCTAAATGCTAGGTAAAAATATCAAACTGTAGTGATTTATTTTTGTTGAGGTTTCTGTTGGTTCTTTTTGTTTTTTTTTATGTCGGGTAACAAAAAAAATAAATGTTTTTCTCGAACTGGTTTTACTAGTTTCCGAACTGTATCGCGTGTGGTTTCCACTACAGGCCGCCGTTATTCCATTAAATGTGACTCGACGCTTTTGTGCTCTCCGATAACATATAACATCAGGACACATTTTAAAACTGAGTACATTTTATTTAATGATCGCGAATGAATGAATGAATGAATGAATGAATGAATGAATGAATGAATGAATGAAAGGATCGGCATTACTTCTAAAACCGACTTGAGTAATCAGACAGCATGGCCGTTTGGCGTCAGACACACACGTCATACCGGCGGACCGCTGGCTGACGGTCCGGACCTGTACACTTGGCCGTGACACTGTAAGCGTTTGGACGTTGTTCTCTGATTCAATGAAGTGTGCAACATTTCCGGAAGTGTGTGTGTGTGTCTTGTTTTATGGTTCACCTGGAAACAATCCAAAACCGGCAACATTAATCAAAGATTTATATATTCGATTCTTAATGGAATTGAGGCATTGGGGGCATGAGGAAGTGGTGGCTTAGTAGTTACCCTTACAGCTTTTGGCAGACGTTCCAGAGCTTTTATCCAGAGCAGCTTACATCTGAGAAAGTACGGGTGGGTAAGGGTCTTACTCAGGTGCCCACAGTGGTGGCTTGGTGGTGCTAGGAACGGAACCCCGGTCTTTCTGGTATTAATACAACACCTTTAGTACTAAGTGGGAAGTGGTGGCTTAGTGGTTAAGATGTTGGACTCATACCAGAAAGACCGGGGTTCGGTTCCCAGCACCACCAAGCCACCACATTGAGTCCCTGAACAAAACCCTTAACCTCCAATTAATCCGTTGTAAGTTGCTCTGGATAAGAGCGTCTACCAAATGCTGTAATAGTAGGCAAGCGAGGTTCATGGTGTACACCGTTTAGTGATGCCCCTAAATATGACGCTGCACTAAACGAAACGTTATTGGGTTGCGTTTCCTTTTAGTTTTACGTCCTCTTGTCTACTCAATCGTCTAACCTTCCCAGAACTTCTGTGGACCAGGATAAACAACAGCCTCACAAACAGACACAGGACAACTGACTGCAGTCCTTGAAAAGACCTCTGCTTCTGTTAACATGTTCGGACAGCATAGAGACAAATCTCACACTGTTCATGCTGAACTATGATTTCTGAGGGATTTGGATGGAATTGTTTATGCACAGTTATCAATAACGTTTTGCTTAGTTGTTAGAGATGTGTTTTAACGTTGACCATATTTCATTGTGACCAATAGAAGGCACCTGTTGACACTAGCCACAAATGTCCAAGGTTAAAGAGTTATATTTATTTGTAAATAGAACTGCATCAACCTTTTTATAGTTGAACAGTAATTGTTTATCTATTCAGTGGTATTTAGTTTAGCTAATACAATTAGTTAACAGATTTAGATTTACATTCACTAGTAATACTTACTGTCTACCGAACCTGAAAACTGATTTATAGCGTGAAAGAGTTATTATTGTAACTGAAAGTGACCTGAAGTTGCATTATTCATTCATTCATCTTACCCACTTATTGCCTAATTCACAGGGGTCTGCTGTGCCTGTCCCAGCTCACATAGGGCGAGAGGCATGGGTACACCCTGAACGGGTTGCCAGTCCTATCGTAGGGCAACACATAGACAAACAACCATTCATACACACATTCAGTTCTATTGACAATTTACAATCACCCATCCACCTCATCTGTTTTGGACTGTCTGCGGAAGCCGGAGTACCCGGAGGAAAAACCCACGCAAGCGCGGGGAGAACATGCAAACTCCTCACCTAAAGATCCCTGGCCCGGGAATCGAACCCGGTGCCCTCTTGTTGTGAGGCGGCCATGCTAACCACTATGTCACCGCAGGAAAATGTCTCTTTGACACTATTTGTAAATGACTATAAAATGCAGTTTTAACAGTTTTGTGCAACACACACACACGCGCACACACACACTGGTTCTCCCAATCTCAGTCTACGATTCCGGCATGACTATCGCTCGAGTCTAATCTGCCAACAATCCCTGTCAAAATAACAAGCATGACCCCCTCAGCACCTTAGCTTTCATTATAACAGTGCACGACTTCCTGGCTTTGCTATTCCTTAACTTTTATACGAAAGAAAACTCCCAGAAATGTGTTTACTAAGCTAAAATACTGGGGAAGCATCAGTCTGCGCCACTATCCGGATATATTTGCCTCTATTTTACACTGTTTAATCAAGTGTAAATAAAAGTTGAAGATTAATTTGTCATTTACATTTTTAAAATATTGTATAATTTTCTACATCATGGATAAAATAAGCTACTGCAGTGTGATTGTTCAAGGCTCACTGCTCAACACTCTCCCCAACAGAGCTCCCTGAGGCCCCCTTGTGGATGGGAAGCGCTGCTATTCAAGACCTTTAACGTTATTAATGTCTTACTGTAAGCGACACGGGGGCGTAGTGGTTAGCACAATCGCCTCAGAACAAGAAGGTCCTGGGTCCAATTTGAATTTTTGTGCAGAGTCTATGTTCTCCCCGCACTTGCACGGGTTTCCTCCTGGTACGTAGAGGAACTTCCAGTCCAGAAATGACTAATTAATAATATTAGTTAGAACGCTGAGTCCAAATTGCCCATAGGTGTGAGGTGAGTGTGTGTAGTTGACTTTAGACTCTGAGATGTACTGGTTACTTGCTGAAAGGCTCCAGCAGACCCCGTATTAAAGAATAAGCGAGAATCTTTTAATGTTTAAGTTTTTATTTAATTGAGCGCAGTGTTATAAGCGCCTTATAGTGCGGAAAAACAGTATTATATGGGAATAAGCGGGCTAAAGGGTGTGTGTGTGTGTGCGTGCGTGCGTGCGTGTGTGTGTTATAAAAACCTTCCTTTGCTCTTGTACTGTTTTTGTGTTTTGTTTTTGTTTAACAGCTTGTTTCCTTTTATATTTGTTACTATTTCTTTTCTTTGTTCTCCAGAATGCAGCAGGCTTTGCTTTGATGGCCAGAGGTCTTGCATCCACAGTAAGTAACTAAACCTTACCCCAACACATGGTGTATGAAATCTATTTGTATTATTACATAAAGTCTATGAAATAATTTTAAGTTCAAATGAAAACATGGCTACACACAGAGCAGTTGTTGTGCAGACTACAGGTAAAGTGGATATAAAAAGTATAAACACCCCTGTTAAAATGCAAGGTTTGTAAAATTAGTTGTTTGTTGATGTGAATGTGTGCTTTGGGTCTTTATTGTGTTGAAAGATGAAGTTCCTCTTTATCTTCAGCTTCCTAGCAGAAGCAGCAGAAGCCTGAAGGTTTTCTTCCAGTTTTGTCCAGTATTTATCACTGTTCATAATTCTCTCCACCGTGACTAAGTCCCCACTTCCAGCTGAAGAAAAGCAACCCAAAGAATGATGCTGCCACCACCATGCTTCTCTGTGGGTATGGTGTTTCGTTGTTGATGTGCAGTGTTATTTTTGTGCCTTTTTGAAATTATGACCAAAAAGTTCAACCATGGTTTCGTCAGACCACAACACCTTTTGGGAGAATTGAAATGGGCCACCCCATAGCCCAGGCATATGAAGAAGACAGAAGATTGTTGTTCCTGCAGCTTTTTTTAATGTTGCTGTAGACCTCTCGGAAGACTCCCTGACCAGTTTTCTTTTTGTCTTTTCATCAATTCTTGGTAATGTCACTGTTGTGCCATATTTTCTCTACTTGATGATGACTGTCTTCGCTGTGTTCCATGATGTGTCCAATGCTTTTGTTTTTAATGTAAACTATAACCAGAACAGTTTAATAAAAGATGAAAAAAGTTCTAAACTTATTTATTGTGTTTAATTTTTTTTTATAATACACAAACTTGCGATTTTAACAGGGGTGTGTAGACTTTTTTATATCCACTTAGTATATACAATTTTCTAACACTGTCAGATATTGACCTCAGGAAAACGAATTGCAGCGACCATTTATCAGTTGTTTCACAAATGGAGGCCACAATCTCCATTGTTGAACCTATAACAATATTTTATTTATTTAACGCACGTTTTGCCGAGTATCGTAAATGACACTGTGCTCTGGTATTGTCGTCAAAACTACATCAGGTCTCACAATGACCAGGACAGTTTAAACAAAAATCCTTTTAAAAAAATATCCCAAATCCTTGAGCGAATTGGGGCATCTTTAATTAACTGCCCTTACACTTAATGATTTGTTTGTTTCATAGCGCAGAGACTGCATTAGAAAAGGTTATTAATGGTCTTTAAATCATTCAATTGCATGGCTTGACTTTTTAATAGTCAGACTGAGAAAAAAGAAAATCCATATCACAACTATTGATCAACTAGTTATTTTATAATCTCATCTTAAACTAAAATGCAAAATCCAAATCATTGCAAAATCACCCAGTGTAAGCCTAGCTAAACCTGTTGTCCTTCATCCTCTTTTTGTAGTCTGTCTTATTGCAAAGAATATCGAAAAAATATTAACAGTTTGATTCCGTAGTTATCCAATTAATTTGCATGTTATGAATAATGCACGAGAAGTCTAACCTGTTTTCCCAAAAATTACATTTTTAGTTTAAATTTAGCGTATTAGGCAAAATACCTCATCCTCTAACGGGTGCTAATTTTAAGAGATGGTGTTACATTGACATGACTTATATTGGTGTGTATGTATTATATTATATATTAAAATATGCATTATGCAGTGTGCTTGAGCGAATGGTAGAATGAGCTTGACTTTAGCTCTATGAAAAAGAGAGCAATTATTTTGTAAAAAAAAAAAAATTAAAAGTTTTGTAAATATTCCAGATTTTGTGCCGCCTACATTTCAGATTTGTTGCATTAATTCAGTCCGGTTAACCTGTTTAATATCCCTATGCTTGTATTTCTAATGCAGATATTTTTGTAGACGATGTTCTAATATTTGAACCTCTTGATTCCTGCAGAATTTAAAAGATGTCCTAGCAGATCTCATTCCCAAAGAACAATCTAGAATCAAGAATTTCAAGCAGCAGTATGGGAAAACCACCATTGGTCAGATCACTGTAGATATGGTAAGTTGTACATTTCCAGCTTCTGGAAATATAAGCGAGAACAATCAAATCACTCTAAAAGAGGCCGAATTTGGTAAACACATCTTCCTATTTAACAAATTACCGGCATTGTTCGACTTGTGCACTGCTCTTAGCGTTGGAGTTTACGGAATGTGAAATCCCGGTAAACCTTCTGTAAATTCTTCCATCTTTTAATAAGTGGCAATCTGAATGGGGAAAACGCACTTTTTTTTTTCCCTTCACATCAGGTGGTATATACAAAATGTCGAATTGAAAACACAAGATTGTCTCGTAGTTTTTTGTCGACTGGAGATGAAAGTCCGTTGGGTTATTTTTGTAACAGTACTTTGTCAGTGGAACATATGTTGTCTTGTAATGTACTAAAGCCTGTGGGAAAACGATTTTATCAGATTTTGTTCCAGAAATTTTTCAGAATTGTTATAATTAATGTTACTATTAGGAGACTTAAGCCATTTCTATTTATTTACCTTACTTTATTGTATAAAAAGGAAAGTTGTATTTTATACCCTTTTTGGTTATTAAATAGCAAAAATTTTCTAAATGATATTAAACAAGAACAAACAAACCTGCATTGTTTGTTTCTGAAAAAGTCTTGGAATGTGGAATTCTTAACCAAACCAATGGGGGGGGGGACATCTTGCTTGTCTTCTCCTTGACCCTGGCCCTGGCCCTAGCCCATGATGGTGAATGATTAACTAGGCCTCAGTCTGATTAACCTTGGATGGCTGTTTAAACATCTGATGCATATGGCAAAGTTGAGTACAACCCTCTATCTTCAGTAAAATGTCTTAATACATCAAAGTCCAATGCTATTGGTAGTTAATGTGCAGCTTGTATAACAGTATAGATTTACTGTTCTATTCAAAGAACGCCAACTACCAGTCCATAGGAGCGCTGCCTCAATCATAAAAGACCTCTCACACCCACCAGGTGTGAAGTACAGGACCACCAGCCTGAGGAACTCTATCTTTCCAGCTGCTATCAGACCTCAACAGCTGACAGGAGTCCGTAACAATAGACTGCACCCTCGCACCCTTGCACACTGTGATCATTGCACTACTCACTACACTACCATTGTTATTTATTCCTGTTCAATTACACATTGGTATTTAATAGCGGTGTTGGTAGCACACTGTCAACCTCTTAAGTTTTTTGCACAATTTCATTCATTCTCTGCTAAACGTGCACATAATTCATATCGAATACATCTTGCACATTTATTTATTTGACTTTACCCATATTTCATGCCCTCTATTTCTTAACGTTTCTTACCTTTAAATTGTTTTGTAACTTTTGGCATTTGGTGTGGACAGCAAAGTAAGAATTTCATTGTACACTGAAACCAGTTTCCTTTACTGTGCGCATGACAAACACTTTGAACCTAACGGTAAACGCAGCTCCTTGTTCCTGCAGTACTTGTACAGCCCCAGACCACGATGCGCCATGCCACCATCATGCTTAAGAGAAAATCCTTTCTCAACAAAAGTTGATCTTAGTTCCGTCAAACCACAGGACATGGTTCCAGTAGTTCAATTTGTTGTGAACCTTTAGAAGAGGCTTCTGTCTGGTTTGTTGCACTGTGCAGCATATGGTCTGAGTACTGACATGTCGACCTCCTATATCTGGAACCGCTACAGAAATGCTGACGGCGCGCATGTCTGTTTTTAAAGCCATATTCTGCACCTTACGCACAGCTCATGAACTTCGATCGACCCTTGTGTGTCCTCTTGGAAAACCTCTGTATGCCCACTATACTGTAACTCAGTGTTAGGATGTTGGTGCTCTTCTAGGCGTAACCCATATTTGTGGCAGGTAACAATTCTATTGATCATATCCTGAGAAATAAATGTTAATCATCCACTGGTCAGTATGCGGGAATTGTACTCAACACACCAAATTTTAAATGTGCCAATATAAACTACATGCGGATTTCCGGGATTAATTTGTAATCGTCTTAATCTATATCAATTAAATTCTGGATTCTTAAAAGTTGTACCTGTTGCATAGTAGTCTGTTATTGTGGGGAACTTTTACCATACCTGCTGCTTTGAATGCTTCTGGCTAAAAGTCTGGCTCCAAAACTCAGCTTGTTACTGGTATTGCTACAGAAAATAAAAGCATTGCCCTCTAACATGGGTTGGATACAATTTTGCCATAACCGGTTATCCCTTCCTTTTAAAACGGCTCTAGAAACGTATGGAACCCAGATTCTTTTTTAAAGCACCACTGGTACGTTCAGCAATTTAGTAAAGGTAACCTGCTGTAAGGTGTGCGTGCGCGTGCGTGCGTGCGTGTGTGTGTGCGTGTGTGTATATATATATATATATATATCTATATCTCATCACAATGTGGTAGTATTGCATATATTATGGCAGTGTATATATAATCTAATTTCCACGCCTCTACGATAAACCCAAAGTACTACATTTGTCATGTCTGGTGCCCTGACTACTGGAGATCCTAAATCTTCAACAATGTGTCCTCTATGGGTGTGTTCACTGGGATCCTTGTATATATCGGTGTTTACTTCAGCAGAGGAAAGAAGAAGAATGTTAAGAACCTTATTTCTACTTCACTTACCCCTCTGACACACAGCGCTCATTATTTTTCCTCATTTACTTGTAGATTTCTCTTTTAACCTAACATGAGATGAGATCCAACAAGGATCCTACTGTAGTGCAAGTCCTCTTCAGAAACGACCCACTGAATCAAATTGCTTACACAATATTACTACCTCAACCTTGAGGCAATATTACTACCTCAAAAATCTTTATTACTGTAGTGTGTTCAAAATCCTCTTTGGAGTCCATGGACATTAGCAATTAGTGGAATGAAGATAAAAAAATTTTTTTTATTGAAAACAATAAAAGACCTTTTGCCAAATAAATGTAACTTTGCCAGTATTAAAAAAATTTTATGCATTTGTGTGTCTTACACACAATGAACATTTGGAAGACCGTTTTAGCTTGTTTCTTGTTTTTGCTTAGTCTTTACATTTTTTATGTATTTAAATGGATCTGGTGAGTTTTTTTAAAATACACTATCAAATCTACATATGGAGTTTGAAATGTGGTGGGGAAAAAATGTGTATGTCAACTAGAATTGACACTGGTAAAGTGAGTCAATCTTAATTTACAGGTTTGTGTTTATAGGTTTATGGTGGTATGAGGGGAATGAAGGGCCTAGTATATGAGACCTCTGTGCTTGACCCTGATGAGGTAAGTGACAAATTATGACTTTTCAAATACCATTTTTACTTTCACTTAAGGCACTGCTTTCGAGGATTATTATCACCTGCTCATAAAATAAATGTCTTCATGTTTTTCAGGGAATTCGTTTTCGTGGCTACAGCATTCCAGAGTGTCAGCAACTATTGCCAAAGGCTGCCGGAGGTGCAGAACCACTGCCCGAGGGACTTTTCTGGCTGCTAGTCACAGGACAAGTGCCCACTGAGGAACAGGTAAGGAATGCTATTTAGATTTACCAATAAATACACAACAGCCGTTTTGGATGCCACTGCATTTATTTAAAAAAAAAAAAAAAAAGTTATAATGTGGTTTTTTTTTTTCTTCTTTTATTCATCTTCTTACCCTCTTATTCCCTAATTCCGGGTCGCGGTGGTCTGCTGGCACCTATCCCAGCTCACATAGGGCGAGAGGCGGGTATACACCCTGGACAGGTTGCCAGTCCATCGCAGGGCAACACATAGACAAACAACCATTCACACACACACACAGTTACTGTAACTGTAACATTCACCATCGACCTGATCTGCATGTTTTTGGACTGTAGGAGGAAACCCACGCAAACGCGGGGAGAACATGCAAACTCCGCGCGGAAAGATTCCCGGCCCGGGAATCGAACCCGGGACCTTGTTATGAGGCGACCGTGCTAATCACTACGCCACTGCACCGCCCATGTGTTGTTCTTGTTTTTTTTGTCATATAATTTATTTATTTTTTTGTTTGATAAAAAAAAAAAAAAAACATTATAACCTTTCTAAGTTTTTAACCGAAGACATAAACCATAAAAACTGCAGGGTCAGAAACACACAAGGTGATCAACATGGCAATCCCATTCTATTGAAATAGTATGTGCAACCATTGATTGAAGTTCTAACCCTGTGTTTTTGTCTCCACAGGTGAACTGGTTGTCGAAAGAGTGGGCTAAGAGGGCAGCTCTCCCTTCCCATGTAGTCACAATGTTGGATAACTTTCCAACCAATTTGCATCCCATGTCTCAGTTCAGTGCTGCTATTACTGCTCTTAACAGCGAAAGCAGCTTTGCCCGAGCCTACTCTGAAGGTGTCCATAAAAGCAAGTACTGGGAGGTAATATTAATACCAAATGTTTTCAACAATATTTATAAATGATCAACATTTTATAAAAAGCAAAATGCTAATTTTTTTGCCAATGTAATGTTAAAACCGTCTAATTATACTGACATGATCTGTCCTAATGTTATTTATTTACACAATGTTGTTGTCTGGTTTAGTTTGTATATGAGGACTCAATGGACTTGATCGCCAAGCTTCCCTGTGTGGCGGCTAAGATTTACCGCAACCTTTATCGTGAGGGCAGCAGCATTGGAGCTATAGACTCCAACCTGGATTGGTCTCACAATTTTACCAACATGTTGGGCTACAGTGATTCTCAGTTTACTGAACTTATGAGACTTTATCTAACAATACACAGGTACAAACAGCACAGAAAACTGTAACCAGTGTGCGTCAGTGTGCGTGTGTCCGTCTGTGTGTGTGTTTGTGTGTATGGGTCCGTCAGTGTGTGTGTGTCCGTCCGTCCGTCAGTGTGTGTGTGTGTGTGTCCGTCAGTGTGTGTGTGTCCTTGTGTCCGTGTCCAAAACAAGCGCGATTGAGGAACTGGGAATTTTTGTTGTGCACTCAGTTATACAGTGGTGTGAAAAAGTGTTTGCACCCTTCGTGATTTCCAATCTTTTTTGCATGTTTGTCACACTTTAATGTCTCAGATCATCAAACACATTTAAATATTAGTCAACACAAAACAGTTTTTAAATGAAGGTTTTTATTATTAAGGGAAGACAAAATCTAATAACTGGTTGGGCCACCCTTAGCAGCTTACAATGAGTCTGTTCCAGCGCTGTGGAGGAATTTTGTTCCACTCATCTTTGCAGAATTGTTTTAATTTAGCAACATTGTATGGTTTTCCAGCATGAACCGCCTTTTTAAGATCACGCCACAGCATCTCAACAGGATTCGGGTCAGGACTTTAACTAGGCCACTCCAAAGTCTTCATTTTGTTTTTCTTCAGCCATTCAGAGGTGCACTTGCTGGTGTGTTTTGGATCATTGTCCTGCTGCGGAACCCGAGTTTGCTTCAGCTTGAGGTCACGAACAGATGGCCATATTTTACTGTTGGTATGATGTTCTTTTTCTGAAATGCGGTGTTACTTTTACGCCAGATGTGACACACACCTTCCAAAAAGTTCAACTTTTGTCTCGTCAGTCCACAGAGTATTTTCCCAAAAGTCTTGGGGATCATCAAGATGTTTTCTGGTAAAACTGAGACGAGTCTTTGTTCTTTTTGCTCAGCAGCGGTTTTCGTTTTGAAACTTGGAACCATGCAGACCATTTTTGCCCCCCAGTCTCTTTCTTATTGTGGAGTCATGAACATTGACCTTAACTGAGGCAAGTGAGGCCTGCAATTCTTTGGATGTTGTTGTGGGGTGTTTTGTGACCTCTTGGATGAGTCGTCATTGCATTCTTGGGGTAATCCTGAGAAGGTTCTCCACTGTTTCATGTTTTGGCCATTTGTAGATAATGGCTCTCACTGTGGTTCACTGGAGTCCCAAAGCTTTAGAAATGGCTTTATAACCTTTTCCAGACTGTTAGAACTCAATTACTTTCTTTCTCATTTGTTTCTAAATTTCTTTGGATCTCGACATGATGTCTAGCTTTTGAGGATCTTTTGGTTTCCTTCACTTTGTCAGGCAGGTCCTATTTAAGTAATTTCCTGATTGCAAACAGGTGGTGGCAGTAACCAGGTCTGAGTGTGGCTAGAGAAATTGAACTCGGGTGTGATAAACCACAGTTAAATTATGCTTTAACAGGGGAGCAAACACTTTCTCACACAGGGCCATGTAGTTTTGAATTTTGTTTTCCCTTAATAATAAAAACCTTCATTTAAAAACTGTTTTGTGTTGATTAATATTTAAATGTGTTTGATGATCTGAGACATTAAAGTGGAACAAACATGCTAAAAAGATTGGAAAGCACACTTTTTCTCATACTATTGTATATCGTTTATAAATATATAGAATTTGAGGAATAATGGGGGGGGGGGTGTATTAAGACACAGTTGTGACTTTTTACTCTTTACTTTCTTTGTAAAAATGTTTTGTCCGGTTCCCTTAATTATGTATTGCTAGTCGGATTAAATATAACAACACTCTAGAAATAGAGCAGTGATTGAGGGAGATCTCTGCACCACACACACACATGTATAGTTTAATCTGTGTGGTTACCGCTGTTTTATATTTATGGCTGGAATGATGAAGAATATTCATAAAACATTTTATAAAACCTTTTCTATAACTCGGTCAGATCCTCTCAGTCTCTTTTTATGGTGATAAAGTAATTATATCTACTAAGAAAACATTTCTTTCCTGATTCAGTGACCATGAGGGTGGTAACGTCAGTGCCCACACAAGTCACCTGGTGGGAAGTGCTCTGTCGGACCCTTATCTTTCCTTCAGTGCAGCCATGAATGGCCTGGCTGGACCTCTGCATGGACTTGCTAACCAGGTACAGTCCTGAGTCAAACGCTATTCCTCCAAAATGAATATTTTTCTGAATGGTGCTTTAATGGTCGAATTATTTTGTATTTCTTTATTTTGCTTGGTTTTGTGTTTCTCTATTCTCTTCTCTATATATTGATTTCCCATATCATGTCACTGCCAACATGCTAGTTTTATTTGAACCAAATGCATTATTACATCTGCCTATCGCTGTCTTATATTAGAGTTACTACATAAAGGAGCTTTTCAATACAAGCCCAGAGGTACCTCGCTGAGAACAATTCCCAGCTGGTCTCCTAAGCAAAGTACTTAAACTTCAGCTGTTCTTTTGAAAAGTTAAACCGAATGAGTAATGTCATTTTTCTATGTTTGACTTGTAGCCATAGTTTGCTGTGATGTTGGTATTCAGAATCATCCAGACAACAACTTTATACAACATCCAATCATTTGTTCATTCATCTTTTAATACATTTCTAATTGGCATTTAAATTGAATAGTTTGCTGCTATACATGAACATTAAAGCTTGTACATGATTACATAGGATGTGGAACAATTACCAACATTTGTCTTTTTTTTAATCAGGAAGTGCTTGTATGGCTGACGGCTCTTCAGAAAGAGCTTGGTGGTGAAGTATCTGATGAAAAGATGAGGGATTACATCTGGAACACACTAAAATCAGGAAGGGTAAGTGTTTAGAGTAAACAACACAGACTGTTTTACTGTTTGTGCAGTTTTTGGGGTTTTTTTTTTCAGATGTATGTTTGAGAGAGGCAGACTGGCTGGGGGAGAGAGTGAGACCGACTGAGAAAGAGACAGACAGACAGAAAGAGAAGGGGGTGATGGGAAGTGAGATACAGGTGAGCGGAGCTGGAGAAACTGAGAGGGAGAGAGAGAGACTGAAGAAGGGGAAGAGAGGTAGACAGACAGATGAGGGTGAGAGAGACGGAGGGGAGATATAGAGACACACTATAATATACAGGTTTTTAATGCACTGTATACAGCATATACTGTGCTTTGGAAGATGCACTGCTTTCTTAGGTTTTCCAGTTAAAAACAGGATTGATCATTGAAATAATTGATTATAATTATTTGATAACTTGATTTGATAAGTGTTTCGTGTATGTATCTTGCAGGTTGTGCCTGGTTATGGACATGCTGTCCTGAGAAAGACGGACCCGCGTTATACCTGTCAGCGAGAGTTTGCGCTGAAACACCTTCCTAATGACCCCATGTTCAAATTGGTGTCACAGCTCTACAAGATTGTTCCCAATGTGCTGCTGGAACAAGGCAAGGCGAAGAACCCCTGGCCCAATGTTGATGCCCACAGCGGTGTACTACTGCAAGTAAGGCATTGCATACACACAGTATAGAACTTATCTAGATCTTAGTCTATTGCAGGCTTTGAGATTGAAATTAGATTTTTTTTTTTTTTTTTTTTTTTTTTTAAAGTGTGTAGGTCAGGGGTGTAAAACTTTTGGAGTTTTCATAAAGGGCCGGTGTCCTGCAGCGTTTTAGCTCCAGCCCTAATCAAACATAAACTGAACGGAATATTCATGATCTTACTAGGTATACTTGAAACTTGGAGGTATTTTACAAAGTTGGCACTAAACTCTTCAGGACATCGGCCCTCCAGGGTCGAGTTTGACAGCCGTGGTGTAGGTAATGCACAAGGTAATAATAAGCGAGTGATTCAGTGTAACTGTTTGAGTCATATAGTTATGCTGACGGTGGTGATAGTGCATTTAATGATGTAGGTAAAGATGTTTGGTTAATATTCTCAACCAACATCAGGATGAGGGTAAAAATTCTCATTGATTTTAATACCCCCAACTTGTTTAACTGTTGTGCTTTTAGATCATTCTAATATATTTGTGTTCATTTGTTGTAGTATTACAGCATGACTGAGATGAACTACTACACAGTACTGTTTGGCGTGTCCCGGGCTTTGGGTGTACTGGCTCAGCTGATTTGGAGCAGAGCGCTGGGCTTCCCTCTGGAGCGTCCCAAGTCCATGAGCACTGATGGCCTTATGGCCCTGGTAGGGTCCAAGTCAGGCTAAAGAGAACGATCTAGATCACAAGGCGGAGCGCAGAAGATTTAGTTGTGAAACAAGTCTTTGAATGTAAAGGTTTAAAGACAAATTAAGGACAACAAAAAGGGCCATTATTGTTCAATTATTGCTATTAAAACGTAACTTTTTTTTAAGGATTTAGCTTAAAAACCCCTAACTCATCTTTCCAATTTGAATTGTTTATTAAAATACAGAAAATAAGGAAAGTCACAAATGGACAATAATGAGTTAATAACCATTTTGGGTTAGTGGATTGGTATATAAAACACTTATTGAAATAAAAAGTTAGTTTTCCCCCCCAACAAAGAGTTACAATTGGAGTACTTTCCCTTTTAAAATAAGTAGGAAATGCTTTCTTTTTATTTGTAGTTCTAACAAACCTTTTGTCTTTTTTCTATACACATCCCCGTCCCAAAAAGTAAAAGAAATTTTGGTTGGTGCGTATATTTATATATGTAAATACATGCATTAAAAAGCTGTAAAAGGCAAAATTCCAAAAACATTTGTCATCAGTGTGTCTTAACTTTACAGAGTTAATTTTGTTCTCTGGGACAGCAAAGACTGGCACTGATTTATTTTATGTTTGTCTGAAGGCAGTCAATGGTTTAATAAAGTCATCCACGGACTGTAAACACTCCATGTATTTAAAGAAATATTTTGGGGGGTAACTTTTAAAAGTTTTCACAATTCTGTAAGTTTAAAAAAAAATTCAATTCGTTTGTCTTGATCATTGTATTCTATCAGGTTCTTGTCAGAATATGGCCTGCATTTACAGTAACTCATAAATCAAGGACATACAATGGAATAAAAAGTTTCGGATAAACACAAAAATGCTGTGGTGATTTTGTGAAGCGCAATAAACGTTTATAACAAAAAAAATGTTTTCAAAGCATTATTTTGTTTTAGCCCTAAAGTTATAGTTATATATATATATATTCATCTTCTAACCTGCTCATTCCCTAATTTGGGGTCTCCAGGGTCACATATAGACAATCATCCTTGCACACTTATTCGTTTAGGCAATTTAGAATCACCAACCACGACTTAGGTGACTTAAATATGTATGTGAAATAATATATATACAAACATGCATGCATACATAGGGGTCTGGGAGCTTATACGGCGAGAGGCAGGGGTACACCCTGGACAGGTTGCCAGTCTATCACAGGGCCACATATATGCAAACACTCACTCCTCTGGGTAATGTATAGGAGACCAACCTAATGTAGATCACTCTAATGTACATGTTTTTGGATTGTGGGAGGAAACTGGAGTACCGGTGCAGAGAGAACATGCAAACTCCACGCAGAAAGATCCCTTTTCTGGGAAATAAACCTGAACCTTCTTGTAAAATAATTAACATATAATAAGATATACTATTTATTTTCTATTACTAATAAAATGAGAGTCCTTTAATGGAACATACGATTCTATACATGTAGAGTTTTGTTATAAACAACCCTTTTCATACACTGTATTACCAAAAGTATTTGCTCACCCATCCAAATAATCGGAATCTGGTGTCCCATGGCCACAGGTGTGTAAAACAAGCACCTAGGCATGTAGACTGTTTTTACAAACATTTGGGGGAAATGGGTTCTCTCGCAGGAGCTCAGTAAATTCCTGTTTGGAATTGTGATAGGATGCCACCTGTGCAACAAATCCAGTCGGAAAATTCCTAAATATTCCACATTCAATTGTCAGCTGCAATAAAAAAAAACATGAATTTGTTTGCTACTCAGCCATTAAGTGATAGGCCACTTAAACAGATGGAGCCAAGAAGTCGCCAACTTTCTTTGGAATCAATTGCTACAGACCTTCAAAATTCATGTGACCTTCAGATTAGCTCAAGAACAGTGTGCAGACAGTTTACAAGTTAAGTTCATATGTGAGTTAAGGAAGTTGAGCAAATACTTTTGGCCACAGAGTGTATGTTTTTTTAATTGTTTGCACTGTTCAGTCTACTTTTACTTTATTTATAATTTTTCTTCTTTTTTAATTTCTTAATGCTAGTGTTTGTTTCTTTCTCTGGCATTTTAATAAACGCTTTGATTCTTTGCAAACGTTATCTGAATTAATCTTATTCTGGGTTTGTAAAATGAGTGAAAGCAAAAGGCTAATACATTCAAGACAAGGCAGGGTGGAGCGGATGAAGAAGAGTGGCAGGAGTGAATTGTGATAGACGAGTTTCAGCAAGAGTGAAAGGGAAAGTTTATAGGACTGTAGTGAGACATGCACTACATGCAATGTTGTACGGTTCAGAGACAGTGGCGTTGTCAAAAAGACAGAAGGTGGAGCTGGAGGAAAGACAGAAGGAGAAGCTGGAGGAAAGACAGGAGGTGGAGCTGGAGGAAAGACAGGAGGAGGGGCTGGAGGAAAGACAGGAGGAGGAACTAGAGGAAAGACAGGAGGCGGAGCTGGAGGTGGCAGAGTTGAGGATGCTGAGATTTTCATTGGGGGTGACAAGGATGGACAGG
>JAOTRA010000014.1:9076265-9088425 GCA_026260255.1 Pseudolaguvia tuberculata | reverse complement strand
ATATTAGATATGAGTGTATTATTAGGATATTAGATATGAGAGGATTATTAGGATATTATATATGAGTGTATTATTAGAATATTAGATATGAGTGGATTATTAGAATATTAGATATGAGTGTTCTACCTTAAATTAAAGGTTTAATAGCATTTAATAACCTTTAATCTCCGTACAGGCTATTTGCCAAAACCCGGGACCTTCTTGTTGTGAGATGACCATACTAACCATTACGCCACTGCGCTGCCCTTGCTAAGTAAATGCAAAATTGCAATGAATAAATCTTGGGGTATAGCAGGATAAATCCCTGTTCACACCGTATTTTAGTAAGCCGCTTGTGGTGCTTAGCCTCTCTGATTTTCCTTAAGCCTTGAATAAAATGGAGAAAACATCAAACAGACAGAAGAACTAAATAGATTTTCTAATAAAAAAACCCCCAAAAAAATTACTTGTTCTTATGGGCGGCGTGGCACCTCACAAGAAAAAGGTCTTGGGTTTGATTCCCGGGTCTGGAATCTTTCTGTAAGGAGTTTGCCTGTTCTCACCGCTCTTGTGTCGGTTTCCTCCGACCTCACATTAAGTCGATTAATGTGTTAAACTTGTCCATAGGCGTCAATGTGTGTGTGAATGGTCATCTATGTGTGGCCCTGTGATGGACTGGCGAACTGTCCAGTGTGTACCCCTGCCTCTTGCCCTATGTGCGCTGGGATAGGCTCCAGCAGACCAAATATTAGGATATAAGCTGGTAAGAAGATGAATGAATGAATGAATGAATGAACTTGTTCTTTTCCCCCCTTTCTTCTTCTCTCTCCTTTTTTCTCTGATGTGTTGACAAAGTTTTTTTTAACACACCAAGCCTCTTTGTTTTTGATGCCTGGAGCTTATAATTGTATGTATACCGCAAACAGTCATTGTGTGTGTGTGTGTGTGTGTGTGTGTGTGTGTGTGTGTGTGTGTGTGTGTGTTTGTCTGTGTATAAATTGTACACTGCTGAGGTGAGCTGGAGGCTAGAGAAGTCTGTTGCATCACTTTGCTAACTTCTTCTTCCATTGCTTTATTTCCGTGACCCCTTTGCCTTTTCCACCATCTTGTATTTTTTTTTACACACATTTCTTTGAATTAAAAATAGAGCTTTCCCATGCGTTAGCATATTAGCATATCATTGCCATGAGAGACCCCCATCTTCGCAATTAATGGCTTTTTAATGGCTCCCTTAGCCAGCAAATTATGCAGCTCAGCCTCAGCATGCCATTTAAAGGGGGGGGGCACCATATGGACAGCAGCTCAGCCCCATGTAGAGAGGTACAGAGGTTCGACTAAGCTTCTTTTAAAAAGTCAGAAAAAGTTTTTTTTGTGTGAGGGGTCCAGTAAAGCTCACCCTCTTCTTTATACCCACTAAAATAAGTGTCAAAGGGGTTTTGAGTTACACTCAAGGTGGGTGTGTGAGGGTTCTTAAAGCAGCTGTCGGGTGAAAGAACACACTGAGAACTTTGAAGTCAACAACTGAAGGAACCCTGCTGGTCTTTAGATTCATGACAGGGACACAACAAGTACTGACAACCTTGAAATGTGTGAATCAAGTAGAAGTTTCACTGTCAGTCTTAATGTTGGTGTGTGTGTGTGTGTGTGTGTGTGTGTGTGTGTGTGTGTGTGTGTGTGTGTGTGTGTGTTCTGAATACAGTTCATACACACCAGCTGGCAAAAAGATTAATGAAGGTTTAGAATGTGTTTAGACAAGTCTGTGAAAACATGTTTAGACGTGCATCTTATCACCGCTTCACCCAGACTAATCAAGATTCCTAGACACAAGCAGGAAAATGTATCCAAACCTTAAGGAATCGAACCCGGGACCCCCCCCCCCCTCACCTTGCAAAGTTAATAAAGAATCCTAAAAAGTAATCAAAGTGATTCGATTCTGAAAGCGAGTTTGTTTATACAGTAGGTGAAAAGTTATCTTCTAAATCACTTATTCTTTAACTTGAGGCCACGGTGGGACGGGGTGGGGGGGGGGGGGGTAGGCGAGGAGGGGGGCTCTGGGGGGGTTTGCTGGAGTCTGTCCAAGTGCAAATAGGGCGACACTCACATGGATAATTTAGAATCACCGTACAACCAAATGTACATGGTTTTAGATTGTGGGAGGAAACTGTAGTACCCAGAGAAAATCAACCGACTGGGGAGAACATGCAAACTCAGCACAGAAAAACCTCTTTCCCAGGAATGAATCGAACCCGAGCCCTTCCCGTTGTGAGGCGACCATGTTAACTACGATGCTAATGTGCTGGCATTTGATACTTTATTATTTTTAAATATAATCATTGTTACTTCTACTATTATTCATTCATTCATTTATTCATTTATCTTCTTGCCCGCTTATTCCCTAAATTGGGGTCACGGGAGTCTGCTGGTGCCTATTCTAGTGCACATAGAGCAAGAGGCAAGGGGTACATCCTAGACAGTTTGCCAGTCCATCACAGGGCCATTCTATGATTACTTCTTTTTAGAAGTGTGTATTAGGTTTTTTATGCTTAGAATTTCTTATGCCTAATTTACCCCTCTGGACCCCATAATTTACCCCTCTGGACCCCATAATTTACCCTTCTGGACCCCATAATTTACCCTTCTGGACCCCCAGTCTGATGCATTTGCCATTTGGTAGATGCCCTGGAACAGTTTTGCCATTTGGTAGATGCCCTTATCTTACACTTATCTTATTAATCCTCCAAACAGTTAAGGGTTAGGTTTAAGGGCTTTGCCCAGGAGCCCAGCAGGGGCTGTTTGGTTGTGCTGGGAATTAAACGCATGTTCCAACAGCTTAAACACTAAGCTATTGATGGTTAATGAACTTGCTCAGGGGTCCAGAAGTGGCAGATGGGTAGTGATGGAAATTGAGCACAGACCTAACCATCAGCCCACCACCTTAAACACTGCACTACCACTTCCCCACTGTAAATATGTTTAGGGTTGGATGAGTTCTACTGCTGAGCTATTGTTGTAGAAAATGTGGACTATTACGCGGTGGCGTAGTGGATAGCACGGTCGCCTCACAACAATAAGGTCATGAGTTCGATTCCCGGGTCGAGGATCTTTCTGTCCTGAGTTTGCATGTTCTTGCATTGATAGGAACAATTGAGGCAGTTTAAGGCACATCAGACTTTCTCATGATCATTATCAGAACACCCTTCAGACGTAAACACATTTAAACCTAATACCATCAGAGGAATTATGGGTAATATCCTTACGTAAAGTCCACTTGGGGCGGCATGATGGCGTAGTGGATATCACTGTTCCCTCACAGCAAAAAGGTCCTGGGTTCGATTCCTGGGCCTGAGATCTTTCTGTGCAGAGTTTGCATGTTCTCCCTGCACTTGTGTGAGTTTCCTCCAGGTACTCCAGTTTCCTCCCACAGTCCAAAAACATTCAGATGAGGTGGATGGGTGATTGTAAATTGTCCATAGGAGTGAATGTGTGTGTGAATGGTTGTTCGTCTATGTGTTGCTCTGAGATGGATTGGCGACCTGTCCAGGGTGTACCTCGCCTTATGTGCGCTGGGATAGGCACCAGCAGACCCTCGTGACCCCGAATTCGGGAATAAACGGGTAAGAAGATGAATGAATGAATGATTGTATGTTGATCTGTTTATAGCGTTACGCCATGTTGAACAAAACGATCACTAATTGGTCAGGTTTATTTCCCAATAAAACTGACTATAGGGTCTGTGTGAACGTCTGGCTCTGCGACACTAATGAGTTACACTGCCATTGGTTAAAAAGTTACATTAGTAAGTTTATAAAAGTGATTATAGAGAAACGTTTTGGATTTCAATCTATTTTTCTAAATCATTACATTTATCTAAACTGGCATCGACATATTTATCATTCTTCCAATTGTCGTGGGATTTTCTTACGCAGTGACAAGCGGCAAACGCTGACGTTGTCTTTTTCTTTCAAATGCCTCTAGCACTGTCCTCCAAGCCCCACTAGTCAGCGGGTGTTGACATTTGCCTTCTCATTTACAGGCTAATTAGCCTGATTTATACCAAAAGGTGAAGAAACCTCTCCGGATACTCATCCAGTAGGGAATATCAAATTGTGAATTGTGCTGTTTTTAGACAACTTGCAAAAAAAAAAAAAAACAGTTAAGGAGAAAAAATATATAATTGTAAAAAAAATCTTTTCCTGTCAAATTAAAGGGCTGAAAAGTGTTTAATATTGTTCTAATGCGTGACACTGTAATAACATAAATCATTTAGTCCAAATAAATATGAACTATTTTCCAACACTTGAAGGCATTTAGGAGAACTCAGTTCTATTTATAGTATCCGGTCACGGGGGTCTGCTGGCGCCTATCCCAGCACACATAGGGCGAGAGGTGGGGGTACACCCTGGACGGGTCACCAGCCCATCTCAGGGCAACACATAGACAAACAACCATTCACACACACATTCACTCCTATGGACCATTTACAATCACCAATCCACCTCATTTACATGTTTTTGGACTGTGGGAAAAAACCGGAGCACCCGGATGAAACCCATGCAAGCACTGGGAGAACATGCAGACTCTGCACAGAAAGATCCCCGCCTGGGATTCGAACCCAGGACCTTCTTGTTGTGAGGCGACTGTGCTAGCCAGTACGCCACCACGCCGTCCTCTGGCTGTTTTATTTTTATATTTCTTAGGATTTTATTTCAGTCAAAAATTTAATTTTTTTAAGATCTCATATTAAGGCTCTGGACAGAACATGATTATTCATTCATTCATTCATTCATTCATTTTCTTACCCGCTTATTCCCTGATTCAGGGTGCCTTTTCCAGCTCACATAGGTCGAGAGATGGTGGCACACCCAGGACGGGTCGCAGGGCAGCAAACAACCATTCACACACAAACAATCAATCACTTATAAGGACAATTTATAATCATCAATTAACCTCACCTGCATGTGGGAGGAAACCGGAGTACCCGGGAAGTGCAAACTCGGCACAGACGGATTCTCAGCCTTCTTGTTGTGAGGCAACCGTGCTATCCACTACGCCACGGCGAGAACATGATTAATCCAGCCATAATACACTATAGAGCTTTGTCCACAGGGGCATTGCCATGCCAGTGCAGTGTTTACGTCTCAGTTCCTTTTGACAGTGTAAAAAAATAAAAATTTTTTTTTATATACTTTCATAAGTATTTATAAATTAAACTTTTGATTGGCAGACGAAGCTGGAAAACTTATTTACTTTTAGCTGTTGGTACGGATAACCTTGAACCTTTAGCTGGAAGCTCCTAGTGCTAGAGGAGTGCAAGAAAAAGGTTGATAATAAAAAAATCCAGACTTTCTTTTATCGTACCCTCTCCAGTGCAACGGATAGTTTATTGATTATTCTGTCTCAGTCCAACATCTTTGACTAATTCCTTTGGATACTGCAAATGGTAGGTGGTAGTGTGAAAGGGTAGCCTAGTAGTTAAGGTGTTGGATTAATACACGAAAGACTGGGGTTCGGATTCCCACCTCCACCAAGCAACCACTGTGGGCCCTTAACCCACAATTGCTCAGTTGTAAAAAAAAATAAGAGGCCAAATTTAAGTTGCTCTGGATAAAAGCATCTACCAAATGGTAAACTGTAACTGTGATGATACCCCCCTTTTTATATTAGACTAAAGTAAGCAGGGAAGAGGAATGTTAGAATGTTAGAGGATGTTTTGGGCAGTTGGAGAATTTAGTTACAATTGGGTATAATTGTAAGCATGCACTGAACGGCATACACACCAAACACCGGTGTTAACACAGTTTTAAGAAAAAGAAAATCCAGGGTGACTTTTATACTAACAGATAATTGAAGTTTCAGTTTCAGTTTGGAAGACGCTCTTATCCAGAGTGACTTTCATTCATTCATTCATTCATTCATTCATTCATTCATTCATTTATTCTTCCGCTTATTCCCGAATTCGGGGTCACAGTGGTCCGCTGCGCCTATCCCAGCACACATAGGGCGAGAGGTGGGGGGTTACACCCTTGACGGGTCACCAGCGCAACACATAGACAAACAACTATTCACACACACATTCACTCCTATGGACATTTTACAATCAGCCATCCACCTCATCTACATGTTTTTGGACTGTGGGAGGAAACTGACGCAAGCACGGGGAGAACATGCAAACTCGGCACAGAAAAATCCTCTGGCCCATGATTCAAACCCGGGACTTCGACTTATATGTGGTCTCTTTTTTTATTTTTATTTTTTTTTTTAAATACAACTGAGTAATTGTGGGTTAAGGGCCTTGCTCAAGGGCCTACAGTGGTTGCTTGGTGGAGGTAGGAATCGAACCCTGTTTTTTTTTTGGTATTAGTCCAACATTTTAATCACTAGGCTACAACTTCTCATAGGGGTTAATTTGACTGCAATCTGTTCAGTTATTAAGATTAAATCCATGGTCTGGTTAATGGATCAGGATCTTTTGTAATCATTCTCATAATGTAATTATAAAGTCTACGGGTCTGATATTAAAGTCAGCGGCTCCAGGCTTTGTTCTTACTTTCACGTCCATGTCTCGGTATTGGGCTGGTGTTTGGATATGTACTGATATACCTATAGATGATAAGTGACTTTATACACCAAACGATCTGAACACATTGTTACTCACATGTGATCATTTGCCTCCAGGTTGGTCTAACCTGGCTGCATTCGATAATGCGATAAATACAGAGAAAGAGAGAGAGAGAGAGAGAGAGAGAGAGAGAGAGAGAGAGAGAGAGCGATAGAAAGAGAGAGTCTGCGGAAGTCTGTGTGTGTCTGCTCCTTGAGCTGGTTTCAGACAGAAGTACAGGTTCCCACAGGGTCTCAATTACTTACTAATATCCAAGCAAACATCTGCTCTACTCGAGGAAGAGTTGATTTCACATTTATCGCTAATATTTTCTCCTTTTATGATTGATACCTTAAGGATTAAACACCTGCCCAGAAGTTTCATTTTTCAATCATTTCCGTCTGGGTGGTGGCGGTGGCGTAGTGATTAGCATGGTCGCCTCACAACAACAAGGTCCCGGATTCGATTCCTGGGCCGGGGATCTTTCTGTGCGGAGTGTGCATGTTCTCCCCGCGCTTGCATTGATTTCCTCCAGGTACTCCGGTTTCTTTTCACCGTCCAAAAACGGGACCTCATTGTAGTGAAGCCTCTGCGCGGCTCTGCAATGACCAAATAATGGACAAAATCACATTGATTTAGCCAGACTAAGCTGCATTTTAAGTCAGATTAAGAAAAGGAAATGAAAGGGATTCAATTTTTGTCTTATACAGAATTATACAGAGTAGAACATATAGTGAAATGTTTTTTTTCGCATATCCCCATCTTAGTAACTTGGGGTTCGAGCAAAGGGTCAGCTATTGTACAGCGCCCCTGGAGCAAGAAGGGTTAAGGGTCTCAAGGAACCAACAGTGGCGGACTTGAGCCCAGGTCTTCCTTGGTGATGGTAGAGTTTGAACCCAGATCTTCCTGGATCAACCACTCAACACCTTAACCATTGAACCACACACTGCCCCTCGCTACAATATTAATATTAAGCTACAATATCCGTACCTAAACCTGGTTGCAAACTGAACTACAGATGTGAAGAGACTGTTATAACCTAGGCTTTTCTGCTTCTTTTTAATGCAACATCTGGAAAAAACATTTTCCCCACAGAATCTGTACTGGGGCAGTAAAATAACAGTTAATAGCTGTTTTAACCACTGTTTAAACTTCAACACCAAAAGCAAGCAGCTTCTCATTACTTAATGCTTTCCAAAACATGACTTTGTCCAAACCAGCACTAAAAGTTCCTTCCGCTACTCCTGTTAGGAGTCGCCACAGCGGATCACCGTGATCCACACATTCGACTTGGCAGAGTTTTACGCTTGATGCCCTTCCTAACGCAACCATCCCATTTCTCTGGGTTTGGGACCGGCACTAAGGCCGTACTGACTTGTGCAACCAGTACAAGTTGGCTGGGATTTCGCCTAATGTACATGGTTTTTCTGGAGAGTGGGAGGAAACCCACACAAGTGCAAGGAGAACATGACAACTCCGACCCGGGAATCCAACCAGGGACTTTTTTTGTTATGATTTGACCGTTGCTATCCACTGAGCCATCAGGCCACACTGATACGCTTGAAATGAGACATTCGAAAGGACACTGTTGCTTTTTCATTTCTGTCTTTCTACCATAAAAGGAAATCCTTTCATTCCTCCGGTATGTACCAGAGACACCAACCAGCGATACAACCTTCACCCATTCCCTGTTTAGACACTGTGTAGTTAACACAGGAAATGAAGGTAGTGTGAAGGCCACCGGATTTAAAATAGCCTATCATGTAGCTGTCATTAGTGTTTATTGTCTTAAAGCATCTGTTTGGAAAGGACACACAAAGTTGGTACAATCCGGCCGGAGAAAACTGTTTGGTTACAAATCCTTTATGTCCTACATAAAAACGTTGTTGACGGCACACGGCTTTAAACCGTGAAAACGAAATTGTAGTTAGTTTGTAATTAAGGATTTTATCACGCATGCTGGTCTGGTAGCTCTAACAGCCGACGATTCCGGATGACAGCCAAATCCTTCAATACCAATCTGCTACCAATACTGAGGTGCTGTTGCGTAATGAGGATTTACATTTGCAGTCTTTTAGTCTCCTCGGGTAATAACAGCCTTCTGTATGCTCTGTGTGTGTGTGTGTGTGTGTGTGTGTGTGTGTGTGTGTGTGTGTGTGTGTGTGTGTGTGTGTGTGTGTGTGTTATGCACATTTTTGTGGTTATCTTTGCGGTACGACAGACAGTACTGCTGTGAGTCTATTTAGGATTATTTGAGGTCATGGGGTTCGAGAATTGTATGTATGTATGTGTGTGTGTGTGTGTGTGTGTGTGTGTGTGTGGGTGTGTGTGTGTGTGTGTGAAGGTAGACGTGATTTTGCCATGTAGGATGTGATCCTGGATTATCGACCTTGGTTAATCCTGGATCTCCATTTCAACATTTATTCTTAGGTTATTTTTTAATGTATGGTTATAAAACTATGTCTGTGTGGTTGTTATATTTATATTTACAGAATCTGGTGTTGGTCCTTATCCAAAGTAAGGATTAAGAGCCTTGCTTAGGGGCCCAGCAGAGATAAATTGGTAGTGGTAGGAATCAAACTCAGATTTTCCAATTTGTAGTTCAACACCTTAACCAATGAGCCACCAGTTTCCTTAATTGTGGCTTCGATTTAATAATAGTCTGTAGACTATTGTAAATTATTCATTCGTTCGTTCGTCTGTCTGTCCGTCCGTCCGTCCGTCCGTCCGTCCGTACGTCCGTCCGTCCGTTCGTTCGTTCGTTCGTTCGTTCGTTCATTCATTCATTCATTCATTCATTCTTCTTACCTGCTTATTGCCTAATTCGGGGTCACAGGGGTCTGCTGGGGCCTATCCCAGCTCCCTTAGAGCAAGAGGCAGGGGTACACCCTTGACGAGTCGCCAGTCCATCTCAGGACAACTATTGTAAATGATTTTAATATAAATTGGGATCTAATGTTTTTTAGTAATCGTCATTATGGTCAATAGATTGTTCTTTATGCCTGAAAAAGAGCCCATAGTCACTTTAACACCACACACACTTTCACACACACACACACACACACACACACACACAAACATACAATCATTATCATGTCCATTGAGTATGTACAGGCCCTAGGGAGAGAGTGTCTCAGGCCATGGTGATGTAAACTCATTCATTTGACTGGATGACAGATGTAGCAGTGAGACAGCTAATGAGAAGAACAGAACTGTTTGTCTGGTGAGTTCTGGAATCTGTCACACATAATATGTATCACTGTACTTTATTTGTCGACAAGAAAACATCTGTCAACCGCTGCAATCTCTCTTTTTAGGAAGGACCTAGCTGTCAGTTCAGATAAACATTAAAAGTACAGAATTTAGACAATAATTGATTTCCTGTTGGCGGCGCGGTGGTGTAGTGGTTAGCACGGTAGCCTCAAAACAAGAAGGTCCCGGGTTGGAATCCCAGGCCAAAGATCTTTCTGTGCAGAGTTTTCATGTTCTCCCCGCGCTTGCATGGGTTTCCTTTGGGTACTCTGGTTTCCTCCCACTGTCGAAAAACATGTACATTAGGTTGATTGGTGATTCTAAATTGTCTATAGGAGTGAATGTGTGTGTAGTTGTTTGTCTATGTGTGGCCCTGCCATGGACTGGCAAATTTTCTAGAGTGTAACCTCATGCCTCTCGCCCTATGTGCGCTGGGAAATGTGCGCAGACCCCTATGACCCTGAATTAGGGAATAAGCGGGTAAGAACATTAGCTATGAGGCAGCATCCCTGGAGCAGGAAGGGTTAAGAGTCTTGACTAAGGAGACGATAGGATAAGGGGGTAGGGCTTGAACCCAGGTCTTCATAGCCTACCTTCTCTAGTAAATTATTATTTAGCTATAAACACCGGATAATGAATTAGAAATAACATCAGCATGCTAGTGCTTGTGTGTTATCATACAATATTGCGTGTACATATGCTGCAGATCCTAAGCAACACCTGTGTGTGTAAGTATGAAGGATGAGAGAACTTGAACATGACATCGACAGAGAATACGAACTCGACCTTAAAGGTCAAATTGTCTGTGTGTAACTGACATCACTGGCTAGGACGGTGGCTAAATGACTCGAATGAAGATCAACTGTGTGTGTGTGTGTGTGTGTGTGTGTGTTATCTCAGCTACACACACACACACACACACACACACACGCACACACTCACAGCGCTTGTATCCTGTAACTCACCAGGTTGACAGGGAGACAGCTGGAACCCCACACCCCATCCTTTAATTTCCCCATTCGAAAACAGGGAGTTTGTCAGTTGCACTCATTCCCCTTTCAACGGGCCCTGGGGCCAGGCGTGCCACGCTCGGTTAGTTCCCCCCCACCATCTCCTTCATTGTCTCTTCATTGGGGATTAGTGTTATTGAATTATGGTAAAGCTCTGTCACTTTCTGTGACACCCCCCCCCACTCCTCCTCTCCCCTCGAGCAGCTTCACTCACCCACGTTCACCCCATCAGACAGAGCACTGAAGGTCAGAGGAAGTGCAGCCCTCCGAAGCGTGGCACAGCCACCTGGGCACCGGCTGCTTTTGTAAAGCGTTAATGCTTCGCACTGCGTCTTCACTGCGTCAACACGTGACCTAAACGAAGTGTAATAACGAGTAAAGAAAAAAGGAGGAGAAACAGAAAAGAAACTGATAATAGATGGTATAGAGGCAGCAAATGAGGAAAAAGTGGAGGGGGTAATAAAGATTCTTTTTCCTCAGATACCAAAGCAAAGCAGACTTCTGTCTGTGGGAAGTGGTAGCCTAGTGGTTAAGGTGTTGGACTAGTACCAGAAAGACCGGGGTTTGATTCCCACCTCCACCAAGCAACTACTGTGGGCCCTTGAGCAAGGTCCTTTACCCACAATTGCTCAATTATAAAAAAACAACAACCAAATGTAAGTCGCTCTGTATAAGAGCGTCTGCTAAATGACTAACTGTCTGTAAGCCAGATTGCTAATGTGTGACCTCACCTTTTCTCATGATGCTGAGAACTGACGGCTTATAACATCTTCGCTAATCCGCCATATTTAAATTCTCAATTCTTATTGGTCACAATCAGATATTGGGATAATTATTATTAGTTTAAGTAGCATACAATAAACCACATTACCATGCATTGTAGAAGAATTAAGCTAGTACACCTTTACATATACAATAGTATATAAACTTCAGTCTCTCTCTCTCTCTCTCTCTCTCTCTCTCTCTCTCTCTCTCTCTCTCTCTCTCTCTTTATCTTTCTCTTTCTTTCTTTCTGGCTCTCGCCCACACTCTATCTGTTGTCTTCCTGTTTCCTTTCGCACTCATTCCTTCCCTCCCAGAAGGCATGAGGCTAAGATGACCTATAAAGCTGCTGTTTTAATAAAGCCCCCACAAACATTAGAACACCCCCCCACACCCCTCCCCTCACACACTGAGGTTTTCTTCATACCTCACTCTAAAAGCAAATAACTGTGTAACCAACTCCTAAAACAGTTGTAGAGCAAAAGAGGTGTGTGTGTGTGTGTGTGTGTGTGTGTGTGTGTGTGTGTGTGTGTGTGTGTGTGTGTGTGTGTGTGTGTGT
>JAOTRA010000014.1:8931640-8941842 GCA_026260255.1 Pseudolaguvia tuberculata | reverse complement strand
GTGTGTGTGTGTGTGTGTGTGTGTGTGTGTGTGTGTGTGTGTGTGTGTGTGTGTGTGTGTGTGTGTGTGGTTGTTTCGCTACGTATTGCCCTGTGTTGGACTGGCGACCCGTCCAAGGTGTACTCCTGCCTCTCACCCTGTGTGTTCAGGAATGGGCACCAGCGGTCCCCCGTGGCCCCGAATTGGGGAATATGGGGTTAGAAAATGAATGAATGAACAAATGATTGAATGTTTGGTTGGAAAACCATTATGATTGGTGGATTGAAATGGTTATTAAATGGTAATATATGGTATATATTAACAAAGGATGTTTATCAAGGATATTATATTACTCTGCAAAACCTTTCTGAAGGTTGAATCCTTGACAATGGTAGGTGTATATGGGGTTATTTAATCTACTGCTGAATTAACTAATTACAAAATAATGAATCGGGAGAGAGACAGACAGACTGACACTTTCCCAAATTTCAATTCTGAAAGTTTGTCAAATTTAACGTTTAAAAATTAGCTAGAAATCACATTTAAAAATAACTACATACGATACGTAGGAAAACTGTACTTTATTTCACTTTTGCTACAATATGTGTCAGTTTCCTCTGATTGATTCATATAAACTATATAATTAGAGAAGACACACAACTGTCTAGGAATGTATCAAATTATATTATCCCTGGTACCGACGGTAGTTCCTGACTATCGCCAAAGGGGGGCGCCGTCAAATGAGTTCTAGCTTCTGCTTCCGGTGCTAGGTCTTAGGGTGTGGTCACCCTATATAAGGCAACACCATCTTCTAGTCAATGCGAAGTATTGTTTGTTTAAACTTTCCAAGCGTTTGGATATTTCTCTTGATTCTGGATGATCTGGTTTTTGACTTTGGACTTTGTATTACGATTTCGATTTTTGCGTACGATTTGGGTTTGTCTGTTGTGCCTTTTCCTCCCTCCTTTAATAAACTTTTGGTTTTTAAGAGCTGTTGTCTACACTCATGGATCCGGCCAATTCTACAACCGTACATCACTGGCTTTGAGAAACCGAGTCTTCCAATGTTTACAATGCTCCTGTGCACAAAGCCTTATGGTATGTTTAAGTTGGTGTTAAAAGAACTCAATCGTCCTGAGTGCTGACCTCAACCCGACGAATCGCTTTTATGGTAGGCAAAAAGGGCATGTTTTTAGAAAAAAGATAGTTTAGTTGGTCTACTCAGTGTGAAAGTATGTTTTGGTTAGGTTAGACGGTTCCTAAAGACACCATCCACACCCAGTGTGACCAGGAAGTCACATGTTTCCATTCCTAATGTTGTTATTGCAACACATGAGGAGTTAGTCCAGTCCTAATCTCCGGTTACATCCTTGGTAAGATTGGGGTCATTCTGGAAGACTAGGAAAAGCTCAGAAACCAGCCAACCGTCAGTAACCATGGTCAGATATTCAGTGAACTTTTACAAGCTTTAACCACACAACAGTAGACAGAAAGCAAAAAGAAGTCCATGGTTGCAAGTATCCATGAACATTATTCCGTCATTTCTATAGTATGAGCAAGACATACGTCACCTTTCAAACATTCCCATGAAAAACAGCAAGAACATTATCACATATGATTGTTTGGTATTCTCTGACTAGTCAACATAAATATGAGCTAAAATTGCCATTTATTATTCTCTTAGTCTCTAAATGCACTGGAGAAATACATAACTTGATATACTTACAGTTAAATGTTATGAAATAATTAATTCATAAATAATTCATGATATAAAATAATCAGAATGAATCCAGTTAGTCTAATAATCTGGTCTCACACAACCAGCTTTGATTATATTTATTCATTTATTCATTCTATGTTGTGTTGGTGATGGATTCTGCGTCTATTCACACAGCACTCATCAGGAGGTAGGAACCCTGGAGTCTATCGCAAGACACCATGCACACACTCTACAAACATACACGCAAATGATACACTTTCTGCTTCTGTGCTTCCACAGATATGTTTACTTTCAATCAGATGATTATTAAAACTCCTGGGGAGAATAAGATCTATAGATAAGTTCTACAACAAAACAAACAGCACCAGACCTTCTGTCCAACTTTCCATACTGATATGAGTTAGCAAACAAACAGTTACAGTTACAGTTTGGCATTTGGCAGACCTTCTTATCCAGAACGACTTTATTTTTATTTTAATTTTTTACAACGGAGCAATTGTGGGTTAAGGGCCTTGTTCAAGGGCCCAAAGTGGTTGCTTGGTGGAGGTGGGATTCAAATCCCGGTCTTTCTGGTATTAGTCCAGCACCTTAACCACTAGGCTACCACTTCCCACACAGACTGTATGTTAACCTTATTTTTTTATTTTTTTTGGTAACGCGCTCAAAAAGTATGCGCCTTAATTCATAAGCAGCATCTGGTAATAAGAGAAAACATGCATCTGTACTCGTTTCTTCTGCGTCAGTAATTGCTGCTCTGGTAATCTTTTGTTCCCCTTTACATTGGCTTAGAGATATAATTTTACAGTTGCTAAGCGTTTAACGTAACACATTTGTTCGATTCCACTTCTGCACATTTATCTTAAATGAGAAACTCTGGCAAAACACACATCCAAGGACGCAAGTCAAAACATTAGATTGTAATTAACCTAATAAAACACACACACACACAGACACACACACACACACAACACAACTCTGCTCGTAACCGAAAAATCACAAGCAATCAGAGTCGAAGGCTTACATCACATTACAACTTTTTTACAACATGTTTACGGAAAAATTTACCTCACGAAATCCCTAAAACATTACACACCGCTTATATAACAATTATTGCACAATGTACAATTCTCAGGACAAAAAAATAGGCCATCTATTAATCCCTTTTCCTGTCATCCCATCTGTTTTCATATAACAGACTTAACAATGTTGGTATTAGCAAATTCTACTACTCAAGGTTTACATCAATAAAAGTTTTTTTTTGTGTGTCCTGCAGTAGTTGCCCCAGGTGGTTAATGTTGAGCAAACAACACTAGTGCTATTTGATCTAATGTTCCCTAATTAAAAGCATAAGATTGCATCCCTTTTCCTGCCTCTCAAAGCACCAGGCCTTTCTCATGGCAGCTTTTACCCATAACAACAGTCTTAAAGAACCCAGGGGATTTATTATAGTTAGCCAGAAGGAAGGGAACAAACCCCAATCCAAGTTTTTGTTTTGTTTTTGGGTTTTTTTAAACTCTGCAAATTAACATCTCCATCTTTTTTCCAAACTCATTGCATAGATTTGAACTCGCATTGTTTTAGCATTTAGATACAAAGTTACCAGATGGCTGAATGAATCTGTTTATGTCAGAGAACAAGATGTTGGAGGCAAACCATTCACGAGTGTGTGTGGGGGTGTGGGGGTGTGTGTGGGTGTGTGTTTAAAGAACAAATACGCTTGAGGGTGTTGGGTTTTGGGGTTTTTTTAACTATATTCTATCCAAGCATAAGCTTTTATCTTGGTTATAAATGAGGCCCCGTATAGGAAAATTGTTTCAGGTCCATCTTTATAAAATTTTTAATTAGACTGGGGTTCGTTAACCAACGGGTGTATTTTGCATTCCATTGTAGGTACTTAAAATCACAATGTAAATTTTGGAAAAAATATCTGAGAAGGTTTAAATTACAAATCATTTCCTGAAGGTGCTTTTTAAATGACAATGAATTTTGTGAATAAATTTGTGGGATTGCGTTGGAAATATAAGGAGTGTTATGTTCCCTCCCACGTGGCCTGGTATAAGTAGACCCAAGGCATTGATGTCAGAGCTTGTTTGAGGACTCAAGGGGTTATATAACATTCCTCAACTCATGGTAATGCAATTCCTTTTCTCTATTTTTTTTTAACCATTGGGGTGTGAACTTATAGTCTGAGTATATACATATGTGAACAGTTTGCTGGTAACCAATGGGTTGGTTAAAATGTTAGTGAAATGGTAGTTATAGAGATAAAAACATACTGTTGTTTTGCACTGGTAATTCAAACCAATGTTTCCCAAAAGGGACAAAAGAAAAGAACATCTGGAAGTAGAAGTTGACAGCAAGGCTGGGGAAAGCTGATGTTCTTTCTCAGATCCTGGGTGGAGCAGCTGTGCAAGCCCAAGGCTTAGAGCCAAGTCCTGAGGATTTTAGAGCAGAGTACACAAGGAGGAGAAAAGCTCCATGGAGACCTCCACATCTGCCGCAATGGAGAAAACCCCTCCCTGACGGATACCACATGTTTAGTTCACTCTGAGTGAAACATAGAGCTGATTATAAGAGTAGCCTTTCTAATGAATCCCTCACCCGGATACATACCCTAGGTCATCACATTGAAACTAGTGAAATCGGACACCAAACGCATGGTGGGTTGTGAGGGATCAGGAGTAGAAGCTAATCTTAACCATGTCTTCAGAGACTGAAAGAGAAATGGAGACATCATTTCAAATTCTCTTAGGAGAATTTCTGGGAATAGTTTCAGGTTTGTTAGGGACATCCCCTATGTGGGATATATAATAACATGGGTGGAAGTGTATTACACTGGTTCTCCCTGTATACATCCTTTAATCTGTAAATTTAGGATGTAGTATAGACACAAAACAATGTACACTATCTTCTTTGTCCTTCGGCTGCTCCCGTTAGTGGTTGCCACAGCGGATCTGTGATCCGCACATTCGACTTGGCTGGGTATTTACGCTGGATGCCCTTCCTAACGCAACCCTCCCATTTATCCGGGTTTGGGACCGGCACTAAGGCTATTCCTAATTGCTAGGCATTTATGGCCAATTTAGACTCACTAATCCGCCTAATGTACATGTTTTTGGACAGTGGGAGGAAACCGGAGTACCCGGGGGAAACCCACGCAAGCGCGGGGAGAACATGCAAACTCCACCCAGAAAGGCCCCAGACCCGGGAATCGAACCCAGGACCTTCTTGTCGTGAGGCGAACGTGCTAACCACTACACCACCGCGCCGCCCAGTCATGTTACTACTACTACTATATGTTATAAAGTAATGAATATCACCCGTTTTTTCCCCATAATTCAATTATAACTGCAGAGGCAGCAAACATGTAATAAATTCTTTTTACTAGGGAAATAAATGTATACAGAAATGTTTTCCTTTACAATTCAAAATGAAACACAGGTACAACAACCCATTTGTGAGGACTGAGTTTCTGGAGGACCACCAGCAGAGGGCGCCCTCGCCTGAGTGTTAGTAAATCATTTCCTGTTTCAGCCATTAGGGCGTGGCCCGCCTATATAAGCAGATGGGCCTGTGAGAACTTTGCAAAGTATTGTTGCCCTAGGCCTTACCGAGCGAGCTACTTGTCTTATGTTTGAACTACCTTTGGATATTCTGACTTTGACTACTCTTCTTGGATTGCGATTTGAATTTGTTTGCCTTCCCCTTCCCTCTTCCAAAATAAAGACTGCTTAAACTCTGCATTATGGATTCGACTAATCTGTCAGCTACTGGATCATTACAGAATACTTTGCCAAACACTAATCCAGCATACAGACCTTGGATGGTCTACGGGCAGCTTTGAACTCTCAAGCTCAAGTCATCAGAGGTTTGCAAGATCAGGTGCGCTCTCTCATCCCGTCTGCTTCTGCTCTGAATCAGCCACCTCAGGCTGCTTCTTTCAGCCCTCCAGTAACCTCCTTACCTGCCAAGTTCAGCGGAGACCTCAATACCCCAATTACTGTAGAGGCTTCATCCATCCTTCATCCGTTTGATCTTTGCTGAGCAATCTGCGCAATTTTCGTCAGAGACCAAAAAGTGCGCCATTCTGATTTTTTTACTCTCTGATCGTGCTTTGGAGTGGGCTACAGCAGTCTGGGAATTGGATGAACGCATACGTACCTCCAGCGAATATTTTTCTCAGCTAAAGGAGGTTTTTGAGCATCCAGCAGGAGGACTCGATGTTTCCACCCGGCTGATGCGATTAAAGCAAGGTGCGCAATCAGCGGCAGATTTTGCCATTACCTTTTGCACATTGGGAGCACAAAGTGGTATGAATGATGTGGCTCTAAAAGTGCTGTTTAAAGAAGGACTTAGACCAGAGCTGCAAGCCGAATTAGTGTGCGAAAATGATTCATACACTGAGTTTATTCAGCATGCTATTCGGGTGGATAACCTTTTGCGCAACCACCCAAGTCCTGTGAAGTGCTCGCCTGCCGGACCAGAAATTGTCCCAGTGAGCCTACCGGCAGAAAGTGAACCGATGCAGATTGGGTTTCATAAACTCAGCCAAGCCGAGAAGCTACGTCGAAGGCAGTTGGGTCTGTGTCTATACTGTGGGCAGTCGGGTCATTTATGTTCACAGTGCCCCGTACTGTCTCTTAAGTATCAAACCAATGTAAGTCCGGTCATTCATGCGGTTAGTGTGTACTCTTACTTTGAAGGTGTGTGTGAACAATGGAGAAGTAACTCATTCACTCTCTGCTCTTGTGGACTCAAGTTCCACGCTGAATTTGATGTATACTGAACTGGCTAAAGAATTACACCTGCCCATCGAGCCCTGCAACCCCCCACTCCGCATCACAGCGATAGATGAGCATGAGATCGGTACAGCCATAAGCGAAAGGACCGGAGCCCTCAGACTTACTATAGACAATGGTCATCATGAAAAGATTGTGTCTCACTCAAGCACCTACAACCCCCGTCATTCTAGAATGTGGCTGGTTAAGCATGACTGTCATATTCTGGAAGCAAAAAATAATTGTTCAATGGTCTCCAGAGTGCACGCACCAATGTTTAAGAAAGACTTCTCCTAGGAGACCTATGCCCTGCCATGCAATGTCATCCAGTCCACATAATATCCCTCCATGTTATCATGATTTGACGGAAGTGTTCAGCAAGGAAAGGGCGGCGGAACTTCCACCGCATCGAGACATTGATTGTGGCATAAACTTGTTTGAAAATTCCACCCCACCCAAGGGGCGAGTTTACCCCCTTTCCAAGCCAGAGACTGAAACGTTGGGCCAGTACATTGAGGAAGCTCTCGCCGCGGGGCACATAAGACCATCCACATCCCCCGCAGGGGCAGGGTTCTTCTTTATAACTAAGAAAGATGGCTCTCTCCGGCTATGCATTGATTATAGAGGCCTCAATCAGATAACAGTGAAGAACCATTACCCCTTACCTCTGGTTCCCTCTGCTCTAGAACAGCTCAAAGAGGCTAAAATATTCACTAAGTTGGACCTGCGCAGTGCTTACAACTTAATACGCATCAGAAAATGTGATGAGTGGAAGACAGTCTTTGTTATTCCTAAAGTACATTATGAATATCTAGTAATGCCATATGGACTGTGCAATGCCCCCGCTGTTTTTCAAGCTTTTATTAATGATGTGCTGTGGGAGTTTTTAGATATTTGCATCATAGTATATATTGACGATATTCTAATCTATTAACAGGATGAGGCGCAGCATGCGTATGCGGTCACACTAGCATGATAACTCTGTTCTTGATCCAGGCCACAAGAGCACTTTGGATCCGGACATGGTAGTAGCCCCTGTTATATGGGATTTGGAGGAGGAGATCAAAAGTGCAAATCCAAGGACTATCCTGCCAGTGAAATTTCTGTGATATCAGAGTTATCCACCACTGATTAGTCTCTTAGGGTGATTCCTCCCTAGGTTCTGGGCATAAAGGGATAAGAAGAACTCAAAGCCTGGTTACAAGGAACTTTCGGTGGCCACAAGTGCAACAGGACATTGAGACGTATGTGAAAGCGTGTTCAGTGTGTGCACAGGCTAAGCACCTGCCTACAAGGGTCTACTTAAGTCATTGCCTGGTCCCATATATCTTTTGACGTCGTTACAGATCTTACCTCATCAGAAGGGCATACTGCAATACTTACTGTGGTGGATTGCTTTTCTAAAGCTTGCCATTTATTGCCACTTAAAGGACTTCCCACAGACTTTGAAGCTACTAACATGTTATTTCCTCACGTTTTTAGAATCTATGGAATGCCAGAGAACATTGTATCGGATCGGGAGCTGACGGTGCAGGTGATGGACTGGCTAAGAATGTTTCCAGACCTAAACCTTATTGAGCATCTGTGGGGCATCCTCAAACAGAAAGTGAAGAAAATCAAGGACTGGAAGTGGATTCTCTGGTGAACTCCATGTCCAAGAGGGTTAACGCAGTGCTGGAAAATAATTGTGGCCATACAAAATATTTACATTTTGGATTGAATTTGGACATTTCCTCTTATGGGTGTACTCACTTTTTTATGGGACAACATTTACACTGTTACACAATCTGTACTGTCATGATTTTACATTATAGCAGATTATTTTATTATATTATGGTTTATAAAAAGATTTAATAAATGTTTGAGATATACTTTCTTCTGTGACATACTGTATATACTGTCTACTGTTATTCATTCAGCTTCTTACCCGCTTATTTCTTAAGTCGTCGTCAAGGGGTTCTGCTGGTGCCTATCCCAGTTCACATAGGGCAAGAGGCAGTGTTACACCCTGGACAGTCCATCACAGCACACACAGACGAACAACCACTCATACACACTCACTCCAATTTTGACTCCCGAATCAACCTGATGTACATTTTTTTTATTATTATGGGAGAAAACCAAGTACCCAGAGGAAAACGCACAGAAACATGCCCGGGAATCGAACTCGGGACCTTCTTGTTGTGAGGCAACTGTGCTAAACTCTACGCCACCGCACCGTCCCTTGTATATACTGTATATGTATAAATACATGGTGTTTATGAAAAAAATGGATCTTAGTGAATTCCTGCATGGAACTGTCATAGGATGCCACCTGTGCAACAAATCCAGACAATTTCATTGTACATCCATATGATTTATTGAAATGTTGATACAGGATTAACAAAAGAATGTTAAACCAGGATAACAAATGATAAATATCATGAATAATAATCTGATGTGATTGCCTCTGAATATACAACTAGTTGAAGGTTGGTTGAAGTTAACAGGTCTGAAGCTGAAATTACATTTTGGCAATCTATATTAATTTATTACAGTCGGAAAGCAAATAATTTTATATACCATACACTAATAGAAAAAATCTCGACAAGGTCCATTATAAAAGCAAAGGGTTTGTTTCTAAACCCGTGAAACTGAATCTGTAATACTGCAGACATTTCTTTTAGGTTCCTGCTCAATTCACTTGACGATTCATTCAACTAGTCATAATGATATTTGCTAATGTCTTGCCGCCAATTAAAATCCCACACAATTCAGGATTACTGTTAAAGCTGTCAGGCAGGGCAGGGCGCGCCACATGCGATGGTGTAGCAAACAGGTGCATGAGCAGCTCCAGTTGTCCTGCTAGCGCCTGCAGTTTCTGCGTTCGCAGACGGAGAGCAGCGGTGAGCTGGTATGCAACCAAAGTAGACCATTCATCAGCTAGCGCAGCTAGCTGCGTCGAATGAAATTCTTAAGAGAACAGTTTAGTTCCCGAAATCAGTTTAGCGTGCTGGATCTCTAAAAGGTGAGTCATTCTGTAAGTAACTGGGGGAGTCCGGATCCATGATGCAGTGAAGTGCTTTTATTCAAAATAGGTTTTTAGGTTCAAGCTTGAAACCGCAGTCAAGTTCAAGAGAGTACACACACGTTCATTCACAAAAAAACTTCAATGACTCGCCCATAGCAAGTGATTCGTACACTTAAGTAGCGCGCCATTACCTCGGATGACCAATCCGAGACGAAGACGCTAACTATGAGGGAGGGGCTTAGACCAAGTCCTTACAATTATTGCTTTCTTTTTGTCAATTTTTAATTAGTATGAGCTAATAAATTGATGTAAGGCACATGCAAAATAATCAGCTTCATCAAAAAAATGTATCACATATCCATGAGTAATTCAGTGCAGACATAATCGGCATGACTATGATAAACCATTCCTATTTGCAGACAGCTTTTAGGCTGGCTATCATTTGGCGTGCAAGCTAGTTAAGAGGACTTTTTTTTTTTTTACCAATGTCAAAGCACATTTGCTTAATTCTGAAATGACAACACAATTAAAAAATGTAATTATTATAAGGCGCAATGTTAAAAAAAATTCCCACATGAGCAACTTTCGTTTAGAATCAGCATTAAATTAGAAAGTTTGTACTTGCTAGACAGTAGAAATGTGGAGATGTTTAGGAGAGATGGCAGTGGAGTTTCTGACTGAATTGTTTAACAGGATTTTGGAAGGTGAGAGGATG
>JAOTRA010000014.1:8830420-8842899 GCA_026260255.1 Pseudolaguvia tuberculata | reverse complement strand
GGTCACCAGTCCATCACAGGGCAACACATAGACAAACAACCATTCACACACACATTCACTCCTATGAACAATTTACATGTTTTGGGACTGAACATCAACAGGAAACCGGAGCACCCGGAGGAAACCCACGCAAGCGCGGGGAGGACATGCAAACTCCGCACAGAAAGATCCCGGCCTGGGATTCGAACCTTCTTGTTGTGAGTCGACTGTGCTAACCACTACGCCAATCTGAAAGCGGAAAATAAATGAATGAATGAAATGATGTATTATGATCCGTAATAATGTCATAGCGTCGAATCAGCGAGCGGAGAAACAAAAGATACTATAAGAGATCAAATGGCATAAAATAAAGCGAATACGTTTTATTAAAACGCATAAACGGTTACACAGACTTTCCATAAATACATCAAGCTTTAATATATTTAAAATAATAATAATAATAATTCCACCCTGTCTTTTCCTTCACATTTTATCGTGACAATAACAAATATGCACCTGCACGTACTGACCAAACCCGGAACAAGGATGTCACGTTAGGTGCGTTCATCATGTCATTTAAATGTCAATTGTCAGAATAAAGAAATAATTTAACGTCTCTTTTTGCAAATGTTTAGGGTAAAATAACAAATTAAATACAAGTTTAAAAAGACATCCAGGCGTTATATTTGCCTGCTAGCACTCAAGCTAGCACTCAAGCTAACAGGCTAACACCCAGCATCGATAACAAACAAATTCACATATTTACAAGTCGCCATTGAACGCTCCTCTCCTCTCCTCTCCTCTCCTCTCCTCTCTTACCCGATTTTATGTTTGTTGTCGTGGCGTTTTTTGTGCCGTACCGGCTGCAAAGGAATATTGTCCGTCAATCCGGCCATAACGGGCTGAATACGGTGAGGAAATCAACCCAGGCGTGTCTTCCAGCAGAGGCGGAAGCGATCCACGGATGAAGCAGTGAGAGATTTGGAGTGTACTAATAATTTCTCACATCATCATCATCATCATTTGAAACCTGACATTGACTCATTCTGGGACGTCCAAAGACATTAAACGTTTATATGTACATTTGGTAGACACCCTTATCCAGAGCCAGGTACATTATTCCCTGTTATATAACATTGAGGGTTAAGGACCTTGCTCAGGGGCCCAGCAGTAATATATCACATTCATATTTCATTCATTCATCTTACACGCCCAATTCCCAAATCTGGGGTCACGAGGGTCTGCTGCACCTATCCCAGCACACATAGGGTGAGAGACAGGGGTACACCCTGAACAGGTCACCAGTCCATCTCAGAGCAACACAGACAAACAACCATTCACACACACATTCACTCCTATGGACAATTTACAATCACCCATCCACCTCATCTACGTGTTTTTGCACTGTGGGAGGAAACCAGAGTAACCAGAGGAAACCCACTCAAGCACAGGGAGAACATGCAAACTTTGCAGCCCGGGAATCAATAATGACAAAGTTGAATCTAATGGTTTGCTGGTGCTAGTAATCATAAAACCCTTAATCATGGTGCTACCACTTCTCCTTAGGTTACCTTCACATTCCTATTATTAGATAGACTGACCCTAATGAAAGTCACTAAACTGGATTGGAAAGTGGTTTTTTTTATTTTCCCAAAAAAAAAAAAAAAAACCAACCCCAAAATAACCAGGGGTTACAAGAAACAACACCACAGCATTTGAAGAATGAAAGACCCCTGTGAAAAAGAGCAGAGAAAAAAAATTGCAGTCAAAGATCACAACAAGGCACAACCTGGTAACAAAAAGACAAAAAGGAGGACGGGATGTACAAGAAGTCTTTTCCGAGGGCACCTTGTGAGAGCAAGAGTTGTGCAAAGAGTCCAGTGATACATTCATTGTTAAAAAGGAGGAGGTCCAGAATAAATCAGCAGGTTTAGGAAAGACAAAATGATTAACATCACCCATCAGTGGAACACTTGGGAGGATGGAATAGATACAGTGTCTGTAGAGGGGAAAAAAAATTAAATCTAATGAGGTAGATGTTTGACCCACATTACAGCATACAAAGAGTAAAAAAAAAAAAAAAAAAAAAAAGTGTGGTAACAAAAATGACAAATGCAGTAACAACAAAAATAAAAATTAATAACCCACATTTCAATGTATCTTATATTAGATAGCAGGGAAAATAAAGAGAAAAGTAAAAAAAAACAGTAAATAAACAACTCCCTGATCAAAATGTTATTCTTGTCCATGTGTATAGAAATAAAGTGCAGGGATTTCAGCATTGTACGGGCCCTTATATAAAAAAGGCTTGTTTTGTTCCACTGAGAGAGAGAGAGAGAGAGATGGGCAGGGGGGGGCAAATGCCACATTAAATGCTTATTGTGGAAACAATACTATACAGTACAGTTTGGTCATAAACAACAAGATCTGCCAAAGAACCTTCATTATAACAAACCATGGTGCTTTTCATTTCATTTTTTATTTAAAACCCAGGCACCACGTAGAGGCACTTAAATTACATTTTTGGTAGAGCAGATTAGAAGCTACACTGCAGTTCAACAGAATAAGTTAATATGAAAGCTAATCGGTCACGTGAACAGGTTTCAGATCTTTAAGCAAACTGGTTCTAGAATTATTCCACACTGCCCAGAATTACAGAACTAATCCAAAAGAAATGGAACATGGAAATAAAAGGCAGACATTGTAAAGATGGTAGCCTACACCCTAGATTTACTAGATCGTACAGCTAAAGTTTTATACCAGGACAGTTTTGGAAGAAAGATTCATTTTCAAGTAAAACTTACATTCAACTTCTAGAAAACATTACTGACAAAAATACCCGCATATATTAGAGGGAAAAAAAAAAAAAAAAAAAAAAAAAAAAAAAAGCATTAACTACAGTAGTTATATCAGTTTTTAAGTTTCGGTCAAAAGGTCCATGAAGGAATTAGCATGTTTTATACAAAAGCAACCCAAAAAAAAAAAAAAAAAAAAAAAGTTTCGTTGTGCCTACTGAAATGTTGAGGATGGAAACCCAGTGGTTTTAGTTGACTTTGCCTTCCTCCATAAAATGTGAAAACTGCGACTTGACGACGCTCTCGGAACCATTCTTTTCTAATTCAGCAACTGTACCCGGAATACCCGAATGAGAATCCATCTTCATCAAGCTTCCTGTGGAGCCAACCAAAGGGCCTCCTGCAAGGCTTCCGGGAAGTGGGATTCCTCCATTTTGTATGACGGAAATTTCGTTGGCTTTCATGGCCAGTCCATTTGAGAAAGCAGCGGCATACTGATTCCATACCGAGGGGTCAAAGTTCATCGGCGAGGGGATGAGATCTTTTGGGGGCTGCAAAATCTCTGGAATCATCTTGGGCTCTGCACCCATGGCCATCAATGCCATAGGGTTATCCAGAGACAAACGCTGACCACGTCTTACTGAATTATTCCACATGTGAGTTCCAACATGGACCTGTGGGTGAAGAGGGGTGGGTGAGATGGTTAGAAAAAAAAACAAACAAAAAAAAAAAAAAAAAATCAGCAATAGTCTTAAGGATTCATATTTTTATAAGCAATTCCAGATTACCTTTAGGTTTCCTTTTGTTGTAAAAGCTCTACCACAGATGGTACAAGCAAAGGGCTTCTCGCCAGTGTGTGTACGTTCGTGAATCTGTAGTGCACTAGCCGAGGAGAAGACCTTGCCACATGCGTTACACAGGTGTTGCTTGGCAGAACGGCGAGGAGCACTTGAGCTGGGTGGAGGAGTGCCTGTCGTCTGCAATGGCTGTGAACCATGTTGATTATTGGCACCAATCGGAATCTCTGAAGGTATTTGCATTTCCAACTTAACTAGACTTGGGGGCATCCTCAGGAATGGCATATGTCCAGAAGCTGTAAAGAATAAAGAATTCTTTAATAAAAGTGCTTGCCTTTTGCTTTTAACCATTTTCTAAATTGCATCAAATGGGGGAAAAAAAAAAAAAAAAAAAAAACTTCCAGGACATCTACTTACAATAGTCTCCATTGGTAAATGGAAGACCAGGCTCTTCTTTGATGACTTTTGTAGTAAAAGTAGAGGTCAAATCCAGGGCTCCATTTGTTTCGCTAAACTCCTGTAGTTCATCAACCTCTGCCCTGGTAGGTCCAGCATCAAATTCTTCTGGGTTTACAGATTCTGGTGATTTTACCTGTCCATTTTCCATCTGTCTATCTACTGGAGATGAAGAATGAAATGAAGTAGAATCGGATACCACTGGACTGCGGCCATTCTTGTACTCCAGCTCTCCAGCCAAGGACAGTGACTCTTTGGGTCCACCATCACTCTCTGATGCAGTGCTGCTCTGTCGCTGCAAGTTTAGGGTAGATGTAAGGCTTTTCATATGGTTCTCTAGAGCAGTGATTCCAGTGAACATGGCAGCCGAGCCATTGAATGGCTCATGATCTGCTTTGGCAGCATGCACTGGAGTGGCCTCAGAACAGTTTGCATTTTCTTGATTGTCAAAATCCACATCTTGTTCCTCGAGGCTCTCCTCAAGCCCACTTTCGTCAACGTTCTTATCAATCAAACTGGAATCCATCATTTCGGGGCCTTCATATTGATTCTCAGGCAATGGGGTGTTTGGAATTTGCCCACCCATGTGCATTCGAATATGCTGTTGCAGCACAACAGCATTTGTAAACTTTTTTTGGCAAATTGGGCAGGAGTGTTGCATTTTAAGAGGAGTGTTTGACCTGTGGACACCGTAGTGGGCCTTAAGGTTGCCCTTAGTAGAAAAGGCTCGCCCGCATATCTTGCATTTGTAGGGTCGCTCGCCAGTGTGCGTGCGGTAATGCATCTTCAGGGAACTTTGACAGCTCAGGATTCTGTGGCAGATCAGGCATTCGTTTGGGTCATTGGTCCTCTTCTCAAGACAGTCTACCATTTGCTGAAGCTTGGCCGTGCCAGATGTATTCTCGCCTAGGGCACCATTACCATTCGTTTGATGCACGCTACAGAGCGTGTCAGAGAACTCCTTGCCCTGTTCTATTCCTTCACTATTGAACATGCCTGATGAAATGGATGCAGCATCACTGCCTGATGAGGAAGGTCTTTGTGTGTAGAGCTCTCCGTTCGCCGGGACATCAAAAGCTGGCTTATATCCCTGGGGCGCCGATGAAGGGTTGCCTGTAGCTGAGAGTCCCGGCGTTGGTTTGCCGTCCACAATATTGGATTCCTCAAGGGGCACAGACATGCCATAGGGAATGCCGTTGTTTGTGGGAATGTTGTCTAGATGTTCTGGTACAGGATGTGGATTCATCTTAATGTGTGGGTACTTCTCTTTGTGCCTCTGGAAATGCACCTTAAGGTTTCCTTTAGTTGTAAAACGATTTCCACAAATGTTACATTTAAACGGTCGTTCGCCAGTGTGTGAGCGTAGGTGAATCTGCAAAGCGCTGTCGTTCCCAAAGGTCTTTCCACAGAACTTGCATTTATGCTTGTACATCTGCTCAGCACCACCATTCTTCAATTCAGGTAGGCCATGAATCTTACTTTTCACTTTTTTGGAGGGGTCTAGATTTGCCGCAAGGTTGCTAAATGGGCTCTGGAACGCCATTACTGCTGGAGATTGAGGAAGTAAAGTTGGAAGTCTGTTAGTTAGATCCGGGGGCCCTTTAATTGTATCAGTCTTTAGGGAAATAGGCCCAACACTACCAGCGTGTGATGTAGGAATGCTATCAGACTGGTTTAATTTGCTTTGTTTCAGAGCTTCCAAAGACAAACTCTGTGTACCTGTACGTTTTCCAATTAGAGCAGCAGCAGCTGAGAGCTGCTGGGAAAGATGGGCACCGAGAGCCTTTAGTGGATCCACAGTGGCTCCCATTGCAGACTGGATGTTCTGAGAAGTCATCATGGCTACTTGGATACGTATTTGTTCAGTCAGCTGAATCTGCTGCAGTTGCTGTTGCTGAAGACTAACAAGTTGTTCCAGAATCATGGGGATCGCATGAACGGCGTCTTGTGAGGATGGTGAGGGACACTTTGGGTTAGAGGAACTAGCCGAATGCTGCGTTACAGCTACTCTGGTGGCAGGCATGGCTTCAAGAGTAACATTGGAGTCTTGGCGTTTAGAAGAATTTATGTAGCCAACGTCATGGCTATTGGACCTATTGTCCAGGGATTGTTTCGAGTCCCCAACATCACAGTTTAGGTTTGACGCGTCCGCAGTAGCATCTGCCGATTCAAAGCTGTGCTTTGACTGAGAATTACAACTAGACCGCCCATCGCTGTGGTCACTTGGAAATTCAGGAGAGCGTTGGGAGAACTCAAGCTGCATTTCACCCTCCTCCCCATCCTTCATTATGACAACCTGTTGACTTTTAGTGCAGTTTCTTTCGTGTTCCAGAAACTCATTTTTATCAAAGAACTCAGCACAGCATTTTTCACAGACTTTAGTTTCCTCCAATCGACACCTCTTGGTTTCATTTCCTTCCTCTGTATGGACATCTTGTAGAACCCCTGCAGGAATAAAAAAAACAAACAGCAGTGCATATTTAACAGTGTATATACTATTATAGAGGATTTATATTTATAAATTGCATGTTCTCCCAGTGCTTGCGTGGATTTCCTCCGGGTACTTTGGTTTCCTCCCACAGTCCAAAAACATGCTGATTGGAGATTCTTGTTTGTCTATGTTACCCTGGCGACCCATCCAGGGTGTACCCCCATGCCTCATGTGTGCTGGGATAGGCGCAGCAGACCCCCGTGACCCCGAATTAGGGAATAAGCGGGTAAAAAGATGAATGAATGGATAATAATATCACCAAATTGTATTTTTGTTCATTTTTATACATCGAAATACTTTGATCGTATTTAAAACTTGTTTGAGATAAAATCATAATTTTTTTAGGTTTGTACCCCTCGTTCTTTAATTAAACCAGGTTTAAACACCTAATTAATCTGTAACTAAACTATTACAATATAGAATTATTATTATTATTTTTTTTTGTAAATCAAACTCAGTTATTTGTCCTTTTGGTTAGTTTTCTGAAAATTGCTGCTTTGCATGAAAATAGAAAGACCATTAACATTCCAGCACCAAAACTGAGAAAAGCTGGTTTATTGCTCACCAGGCATCCTGTTTTTTATTGATCATAAAAAAAAATCCCACACAAGGCGGTGTGTTACAAAGAAGTCAAAAATACAACGACTATATTATGGTCTGTATTCATCCTAAAATAAATTTGAAATGAATAACTTATTATTGTTCCAACAACAAATTCATTTAAGCAGAATAATAATATAAAAAAAAAATTAAATACAGGAGCCAACTGGCCACAAGGGGGAGCACTGAGCAAAACAGCCAATAAGCGCAAACTTTACTGATAATAAAGCGAAATTTTTATTATAATATTGCGAATGTTACACAAGTTTTCAGAAACTATTGGTTACAAATAAACTATTTGTTAAAAAGGTCCTGAGGAAAAGGAAAAACTTTTAGCCGATTTCTGTGTTTATTATTTTTATTTATTTTTTTTGCTATTTAAAAAAGGGTCGCATGTAAAGGGCTCAACCTGACCAGAGATCATGCAGGGGTGCTACAGTTTACATACGAGCTACAACAGCTATTGACCCCCACCTCCACAAATACTCTCTCCCCCATCCCCCAATCTCCATATGAAGCTTAAAGAAACTCATGCATTTTAACTGAGGTGGGGGGTTTATTGCTTTTGTGAGCAGTTTGTTCCTGGAATCAAGTTTCGACTAGAAAAAAAAAAGTTGATTGCCTTTGTTTTAAATCATAGAAATATTAACATATATTTTTTTATTTTAAACTTTAATTATAATGCAACATACAGTATATTAAGATCATCATTATTATTGATTGATTGATTAGTAAACTCGAACTTTCTCTTAGTTTTACACTAAGGGGCCTGGATATAAGTTTATATAATTTATTGATAATAAACCGCAGTAGTCAATTACAAAATTAAAATAAATTAATATTTTTCAATACATTTTTTAAATTGAAGAAAAAGTTTAACGCGGACAAAAAGACAGATCAGGAGAGATAAAACAATTGGAAATTTTAATTAGGTTTAGAATAATTAAATATATATTAATATGCAGCTATTAATAAATCAAAATATATTCCTAATCATTACTACCAACTTGTGCGTAATTAATTGAACCTTTTGAACCATTAAAACAAAGTATTTATAATTAAAAAATCAATGATAGATATATTTAATTAGTTTGACTTATTTATTTATTTTAAAAATTCTTTCTTACTATTTTCTGATGAATTCGGTTCTTCCGAGTTGATGTGTTGCGGTTTGGACTGCTTGCGTCGCGACATGGCAGCTACAGCACCATCCGGGCCAAAGAGTAACACGCTTTACTTCTACGCCTTAGTCAATTCTGCAGGTCCGCCGAAATTAGTCCTTCAAGTAGAAATGCGCATGTCAAAGTAATTATTATTATCAATAATGCATTGCGATTTATCATGGTGTCCTGACAGCTGATTGGCTCTAGTCCAAGTGCTTGCAGATTATTCAAATAGGTTTCATTGATGAGGAAAGCTAAACGCGATAAGTAGGCGGGAGTTGAAACTGGAACGGACCAATCAAAATAAAGGGGGCGTGTTCATAAGGCGGAGAGAGAAAACGGCGTAGAGATGAATGAGAAATAAGATTAAAAAGGAAGATAGATATTATTAATTAATTATGAACAAATTATATTTAAGTTGAAATTTTAAATAACAGTTATTAAATAAGCAGTATGTGAACTGCGAGACCTATAGATTTATATATGTAGCACATTTAAAGATTTATAACAATACATTTGTGAAATATTTCAGCAGGACCCTTTAATTTGTACATCTCTCTCTCTCTCTCTCTCTCTCTCTCTCTCTCTCTCTCTCTCTCTCTCTCTCTTTCTTTCTATATCTCTCTTTTACTGTCTCTCTCTCTTACTCTCTGTCTGTCTCTCTCTCTTTTACTGTCTCTCAACTCTCTCTTACTCTCCCTCTCTCTCTCTTTCTCTATCTATCTTTCTATATCTCTCTTTTACTGTCTCTCTCTTACTCTCTCTCTGTCTCTCTCTTACTCTCTCTCTCTTTCTCTATCTATCTTTCTATATCTCTTTTTTATTGTCTCTCTCTCTCTCTCTCTCTCTCTCTCTTTCTTTCTATATCTCTCTTTTACTGTCTCTCTCTCTTACTCTCTGTCTGTCTCTCTCTCTTTTACTGTCTCTCAACTCTCTCTTACTCTCCCTCTCTCTCTTTCTCTATCTATCTATCTTTCTATATCTCTCTTTTACTGTCTCTCTCTTACTCTCTCTCTGTCTCTCTCTTACTCTCTCTATCTATCTTTCTATATCTCTTTTTTATTGTCTCTCTCTCTCTTACTCTCTCTGTCTCTCTCTTTTACTGTCTCTCTCTTACTCTCTCTCTCTTTTACTGTCTCTCTCTCTCTCTCTCTCTTACTCTCCGTCTCTCTCTTTTACTGTCTCTCTTTCTTACTCTCTCCCTCTCTCTTTTACTGTCTCTCTCTCTCTCACTCTCGCTCTCTCTGTCTGTGTCTCTCTCTTTTACTGTCTCTTACTCTCTCTCTCCCTCTCTCTTTTACTGTCTCTCTCTCTCACTCTCTCTCTCTCTTTTACTGTCTCTTACTCTCTCTCTCTCTCTCTCTCTCTCTTTTACTGTCTCTCTCTTACTCTCTCTCTCTTACTCTATCTCTCTTTTACTGTCTGTCTCTCTCTCTCTTTCTCTCTCTCTCTCTCTCTCTCTCTCTCTCTCTCTCTCTCTCTCTCTATCCATATAAAAATGAAAGGCAAAATCATCTCAAGCTAAATTATTGGAAAATGATTATTTTTTCCTCTCAGTTTGTTTCTACAGTCTGGAGTCAAATCTTTGTCGTCTTACAGTCAAAGTCAAATTGTTGTGTGCGTCACATCATCCTTTGATTTAAATATGAAAAACAAAGTTGAAGCTGGTGGAGTGAACACAAAACTAGAAGAAGAAAAAAAGGGTGGGGCAAAAAAAATAAAATAATTATTCCGAGGACTTTTCGCATGTTATATGACATTTCAACAGAAATAAAGGAAACATAACACCATACACCGATTAATAAAGGTTCGAATCATCTACAAACGATGCATTGATCATCGCAGTGTCCTTATCACATGTCCCAACAAGATCAAATATGGAGTCTAATGTTTAGTTCATAGTACTCTATATCAAACACAAAGACAACAATGGACTTTGACCAAAGTCTTCATGACTATATGATACATATGAATAAAGATATAGTTTGGTAAATAGAATAGATTTAAATACACAAGGGAGAAAACCTGAACCTTCATAAAGTTCCACAGGACATACTACAGCAAAGGACTCTTAAGACTATCGCTATTTAAATACATTTTCTGTTTTAAAAGGGACAGGGGTTTAAATCCTGGAACCCCCGCTCACGTTTGCATAATACCAGAGAGAGAGAGAGAGAGAGAGAGAGAGAGAGAGAGAGAGAGAGAGTGGTAAGTGCTCAGGGAGTGAGAAGAAGGAATTTACTGCCTTTGCTCAATAGACGGCCCAGCCATTACCAATACATCTCTCTCTCTCTCTCTCTCTCTCTCTCTCTCTCTCTCTCTCTCTCTCTCTCTCTGTCAATTGTTTATGTCTTACACTATCACAAAGTAGATTGATGGCCCTAAAGTCTATTGAGATAGGAAGTAAGAAGGAGACCTTCCACCATCTGGTATAGACAAAAATAAATCTGATACAGATCTTTGTGTTGTCTTGTTTATTTCTTATCTCGTTTCTTTGCTGTAAATTCCCATAAATAGAGACGCAATTTTTACTTCACTACCATTTTTAGGTAACATTTTAAGATATTCGGGCAGACACCCTTATCCAAAGCACAACTAAGAAACTAGAGATCCAATATTGGTATATTGTTGGTGTCCTATACGTTAACCTTTAAACTACCACCTTCTCCAAAAAAAAATAAGCATAGATATATGGACAAATGGACAAATGGACAAATGGACAAATGTAATATTTTACTTCATATTGAGATACTGGACACTACAATCGGTTTTTATTCACCATTAATTTATTCATTAGTAATATATTTATTGTCTTTTTCTTATGCAGTTCCATCTTCTGACATTTTTTTCCTTCATTGTTTGGTAACAGAAGTTTTCTCTATACATGACAATTATAAAAAAATAAATAAATAAAATAAAATAAAATATATCACACAGAAATAACTCCCATATATAAACCCCTATCCAAAGTCATGTGATCAGATTGATTCTTGAATCCGGGTATATTGATTATATTCATTAATAATATATAATGTGTCTGGGGTTTTTTTTTTTTTTTATTAAATTGTGGATGGACTGAATTGATATAATTGACTGACTATCACCGTTAAAGAATTGATTCAAATGAATTGATAAAAAAAGAATAAAAAAGAAAAAGGAAAGCAACTCTTTCTTTAGAAATTAGATTATATTTATATAAAAATGAGGGATAGAAGAAAAAAATATTTTAGCACAGAAAGGAAAGAAACATCTATAACATCCAAACTAACATGAATGAAGGTTGGAAAAAGAAAGAACACAGTCTAGACAGTTTATGGCCGTCAATTACACCCTGCGCTTTGATTGCGTTCAAGCTAAACAATTCTCACAGTTTGAGTAATAAACTTAAAGTGGTGGACGAAAAAAAAAAAAAAAAGGTTTCCTCCTCCTCACTCATCCTTTCTCAGAATGGACAGATGCTTTCTTTTCCCAGAGTGGAGTGATAGTCAATCTTAAGAGCTTAAGACCACTCGTAGAAAACAATTTTGCACATTGATTTACTTTTAAATAAATTTGTTTCGGAAATTTCGAGAGGTTATAGTTACAGTTTAGGCGTTTTGGTAGACACTCTTATCCAGAGCGACTTACATTTGGTCTCTTTTTTTTTTTTTTTTTTTACAACCGAGCTATTATGGGTTAAGGGTCTTGCTCAAGGGCCTATGGTAGTTGCTTGGTGGAGGTGGGAATCGAACCCTGGTTTTTCTCCAACACCTTAACCACTAGGCTACCACTTCCCAGATTATGAGGTTATGCCCTGGAAATGTCTCCTGAATGTCACCTGATTTAGCTCTAAAACTCTTCCTCTTCTTCTTCTTCTTCATCTTCTTCTTCTTCTTTCAGCCGCTAAACAAAATGTATGTTGGTTATGCAAATAAAACTTATGCTTAGTTTAAGAGTCTGTAATTCTTACCAGATTCGATTTTCCTATGAGCAAAATAGTTTTAATAATAATAATAATAATAATAATAATAATAATAATAATAATAATAATAATAATAATAATAATTAAAAAAGGGCGGCACAGTGGCGTAGTGGATAGCACAGTTGCACAACAAAAAGGTCCCGGGTTCAAATCCCGGGCTGGGATCTTTCTGTGCAGAGTTTGCATGTTCTCCCCGTGCTTGCGTGGGTTTCCTCCGGGTACTCCGGTTTCCTCCCA